>NW_023610988.1:0-185523 GCF_013339725.1 Rhipicephalus microplus
AATTCGACCCGCAGCAGGTAGGGACCTTTGCTTGAAATTGATGCGTTACTAAATTATTGCGACGCCAGTATTAGTACTTCGTTTACTGTCGTAAGCAACCAGAAGGCACGAAACAAAAACAACTGAGCTTCATGCGAGTTGTTTACTGTTAGTAAATCTGGCGTGTCTGATTATTATGCGAAGTCTGACGTATGTGCAGCGTTAGACTTTCACAAGTCTGGATTTGCAGATCTGTGAATAGTAGATCATGTCGGTGGAGAACCACGGTCATGGTTACCAAGAGCATCATAGCAGAAGGCTGCATATGGGTCTTGCAGCTAATATATTAAAACTTGAAAAGATGTGCACCACTAACAAATCAGCAGCTCGTCTTTGGTAGCTATTATCAGATAACTTCTTGCTAACAGTAGTAATCGGTAAAATGTAGTAAACAAAGCAAGGTGTTTTTAAGGCTGCAATCAAAGTGACTGGATCTAGGCACTAGTGGCTTTGTTTATTGCTGTGTTTCAGTTTTATTTGGAAGAAAGGAACAAACCCTTTTGAACTTTGTGACCCAATTTGAAATGGTAAGCCTAAAAGGTGCAAGCAGTGAAGTGTAACTGCTGAAGATCTGCTGATTGTCATTTCACGAAAAAGCAACTCAAAGCCAACCAACGGAGCGGAAAGTACAAAAATTAGACAAATCCACGCACTACCCATCATTCCTATATGTGCTGAAGCGCCATGCGTTGGCGCTTATATAGACACTAGTGCCAGAGTTCCCTCTAGTGTATTTATAGGAAACTCTATGGTTTAAAGTACGTACTATAACACACACTGAAGTGCACCGTTTTATTTTGACTTGAAACACTGTTACTAGCCTTGTGCGAGTGACATGCAATGCACTGTTTGCCTTCCTCCATATATAATTAATTCCAAATTATTCTTCTACCACGTGATAGTGTCTGAATGAGCTATATGAGCAGAAATACAGATGCTTTTGAAGTTACGATAACTTAAACTATGTTCATATTACCATTAGATATGTGTTGCACGACATGTGAAACCACACCAATAGAATTCTTGACTTCCCATTGAAGGATTGTTGTTTCAATCAATATATTGTGAATGAACGTTAAGTACTTCACAGATGAATTACTAAATGGTGTAATATTCTAATTGGAATGTGTGCTTTTTTTCTTGTACCATCTGCTGGAGCCTTTAACTGTGGTTAGAACTCATTTAGGTGCAATATCTAGCATTGATATTGCACTTAGTTGAACGTGCATAGTTTAGCCATATCTATCTTTTGCTTGCATCTGTGCATTCTGTTTTTGATAGTTTAACTAGTTTGGGCAGCTTGTTTTGCCATTGCAGCAGCTAGTGCAGTACGCAATACAAAATTTAAGTGAAACTGTTTTATTATTTTGTGTGCTGTGTTAGATGCTGAAATGCAGGTTACGCCTCTTATGGGATACAATGCCAATGGTCACATTAGTATATTTTCATGTTTTATACTTGAGTGTAATATTTAAAAATTTCCACCCTGCACATTAGCGTTTTTATTGAAATATGAAGTATAACATAAATACTAAAAATCTGCAGATCTAGTCTGGCTGATTCATGGACTTGAAAGTAGATGACTACCTTTGATTAAAAAAAGAAAACTTAAAGATGTTCCCTTCCTACCAAGAGGAAATAACCGGTCTCATTAAGGCCCGGTACCTGACCTCTTTAATCTTGGCCGCCCGGATGGCGTGCACGAGGGCGTTCATGATTATAGTGACTGCGCCTGAGTGGGCCTAGCCAGGTGATATCGAGTTAACTCACGCCTATTGTCGACTCACGGTTGTAGTCGTAGTCGCTCACTCACTCACGGTTGTAGTTGCAGGATCATACTGAAATGGTCGATGTGGGCACCACCTTTCGCAAGGTTACGCAGAATTTGATTGGGTTTTCTGCTGTAGGGACATACCTCTGTCAGAGAAGCTTTTTTCTACCAACATACGATACCTTGGATGCACTAGTATATTGAGGTAACTGCGCAAAAGATCGCAGTAGCAGAATTTCATGCTAGGGCTGCAAAGCTCATAATGTGTCCAGTATTTGTGACCCAAATAAGCTAAGCCGAAGAGCATGTGAAGATATCAGAGGCAACAGAAAGATTACGTGCAGCTGCAATTGAGATCAATGAAAAAGCTGATACTTTCACCTGTGTACCCCAACAGACTTTACATGCATGGGCAGTGATTGATTATTTGTGTCATTTTATCAAAGTTTAATGTTACGAAAGCCCTTTGAAGGTGTTTGAAATTGAAGTGCCTTGGCTTTGCAACTATAGCAGTTGTTATTTTTGCGAATGAGAGAAAAAGACCACATTGACACATGAGTGACACATAAGGAGGAGATTATGCAAAACAGACTGTATAAAACATGCCCTACAGCATCAAAACAAAAACACTTCTTTTCACTTTCCATTCAAAATCTATTGTTGTAAGTTTTTTTGAGTCGTTGGCACAGCAAAAGAAAGATTTATCAGGTGTTGTGACGACATTGCTTCTAACGTCGCTGTGTTTGGCATCGTAACAACCTAGTATGCAATTGACCGATAGCAGGTTTCGATATTACTTTTCTAGATGCATTGAAGATTACAACACGTGCACTTGCCACCTGCATATTATTCTGCAGGCAATGTGACCATTAATACCTCGCCCGAGACGACATGGCCCTTTGAGCAGGGGACACGTGCACAGTGCTCTTGTTTTTAGTACTTGTAACGAAATATTCCGCTGTCAGGCAGCAAGCAGATATAAAGGGGAGTAAGAGAGAAGACCACAAAAGCCAAGTCTAACCTTGACCCGCTCAACTTATCTTTCACAGCATAAATTCTCTCGCACACAAAATGATAGGCTAAATGCTATGCATACGAACAAAGCGTATACCAGAGCACCAAAATGTTGCTGACGACCGCATTCCTCCGGAAGTGCAGTCTGTAAATGATTCGTAGCGCACCTCCAGTTTGTTTGTTAGCTTAAACAGCAAAAGAAAAAGACACAGTGAGAGTTGCCTAAATTTAGTTGACATAGTTTTTATAATGCAAAAGTTTATCTTAAGTAGCCACTTTCTTGCGAGCTTGACTCTGTGCAAAAGCCCTTGTGTATAGCAGACCACACCACAGAAGACTCGTTGAGCTGTAATGCCTGAATTCAGTATAATTAATTTTACAAAGAAATCATGACCGCACTGCAAACATTCCATCTTGTCTACATGCTTTTTCATTTGCAGTGTGGTGATAATTTTGGCACTAAATTGACTATTGAATTCTATAGCGAGGTGGATGGTAGAAGCAGCTGGGAAGAACTGTAATGATGCCACTTTGCAATATTCCCTAAAGAGCCTGCCTTGATTCTGAAGAGCTTATGACGGTGATTGAAGACGTTGAAGGCATTGTAAATTCAAAAACTTGCATAAATTGAGTAAGAAAAGGGCAAACCATGCACTCTGACTATGGCTGATCTTTTAATTGACTGGAGGTGCATGTCAATACCACAAGGCAACATCGATGAAACAGAAAAAAAAACATAAGATCCTTTGGAGACATCAGTGCACAAGATTCTCGACAGGAAACCTTTAAAAACCATAGCTCAATACTCGCTCCCCTTGAGATCAGTGCACTTCTCTGACAAAAGGGGTATGAAGAAAGTTAAGGAAGGTGATGCACTCCTTCATGCTGCGAAACCCTCCATGTCAAACACGGCAACACTGAAGGTGATTGCGCTCTAAGAGGAAGATTATGGTCACATTCGCTAGTACAAGATAAAATGGCCTTGTGAGAACAGGATCATACAAAGACTGGTCGGCAATAACTGCAGGCATGACACCATTGCGCGGCAAAGAATATGTCTAATTTGCAGCACTCATCTTACACAAAGAAAAAATACAGCATGCGAACAGGCTCATGAGCATGGTTCACTGAAAAGAACCAGCCATATCTAAGTTATGGGCTCATGCGGATGCTAATGTACATCTGCAAGAGTTCCCAAATCCGCGTCAGTCCTGCTTGCTTCATATTTCACAAGGCTCTTAGCTTGGGCGTTTCTTGAAAGCAGTGCAATCTGCTTTTCAGCAAGCTAATGTCTTGCATTTTTTTTGCTATTTTACGTCTCCAGGTGACTCATGTTCACGTGGTTCACAGCAGGCCCAGGCTTGGTATATTCATTCCCTAATTTGTGTTGACACTTCACATTCATCCTATACTTCAGCATATTTAATGGAGCGCTATAGTTTTCTTCTTAATTGGGTACTGACACAAAATTTCGCGGCCAAGATAGCCTGCGGGGTCGATTGTCGTGTACATTCGTATGTAATCTGCAAAATATCAACAGCGAATATAGCTGGGAACGTATATTAAATTAATTTTGAAGTTTGTGCGAGTGCTTGACTCTATTGTGCCATTGACACCTTCAATTGTTCTCGCAATCTATACTTATCGGCGGCCGGTCGTGAGTGCGTGGTCATGCCGCATGCTTTGAAAGTATTGTTTGGTGACATTGCGGTCCTATTTCCTGGTCTAAAGTAATTCTTGATGCTGACTGTGCATAAGGGTGTCACAGTTCTGTGTACTTACGTGTTTAGGAGCTGCGCACGCTGGGTGGCGATAGTTCCACCCGGTAGCTTCTCGTTTTTGAAGCTCCCCCGAACCGAAACTGGTTTCCAGATGAAATTCCTGTCGGAAGGGCAGTCCGAAGTATGAACACTGCCAGGGCTGGTTTCGCAGATAATATTGTTCTTCTTGCAGAAGGTCGACATCAGCTACAACAGCTGCTGATAATATCAGCTCACCATTTGGCAGACCTAAGCCTTCAGTTTAACCCTCAGAAGTTGGCTGTTGTCCAATTTGCTGGAGAAGGGGCACAAACCTTCCGTGAGAACTTCCTAATGGAGACAAGTTGCCTTTCTCAACAGAATACCGGTATCTGGGGGTGACCGTAGGCATGGGAGAAGACCCATTTTCGGGGCACGAGTATCGATTGTGGCTGACCTCCCAGCGTGCGAGCTGCATTCTGCGCCAGAGAAGCCTCTGGGGCTGCAACAGTTATGTATTGGTGCGAGGTCTGTGGAAATCGATCCGTGTACCATGTCTTACCTTTGCAAACGCCATCACATGCCTGTCCAGCAAGACCCGTGAGTGGCTGGAGCGAGGCCAAAGGGAGGTGGGCCGTTTGGCGTTGGGCTGCCATGGACGGTTTTCAGTGGAGGCCACCAAAAGGGACATGGGTTGGTCTACGTAAGAGACGCGGGAAGCCACGAGCAAGATCATTTATGAAGGACGCTTACGCTTTATGAACTATCAGCGGTGGGCCCGTCGTATGTTCTACTACCTGCACTTCGTGGGACTCGGGACACAGTGGTCGAACAGAGTCTACTCTCTTCGACGCAAATACAACATGTTAGACCTCTCAACAATCGAGACCACGGAGCACAAGTTTTCCGCAGCAGTCCGGGAACGGATGCACGAAGTGGAGAATGCGCATTAGGAAATGTCGATGCAGCAGAAGAGTACACTTCAGCTGTATCATACATACAAAGAGGCCATTGCCCTGATATCTGTGTATGACAACCGTAGTGGAAATGGGCTACTATTCGAAGGGCGCGCGGGAGCGCTTCGCACGCTCGCATACCGCAGCCACTACGACCCAAACATCCACTCGACCCTATACAGAGCGTGCGGAACGGAACAGGAGACAGTTGAGCACTTGGTGCTACAATGCCAAAAACTCTCACCCTGCCCACCAGAGGCCACTACACTACCTCAGGCGCTGGCCTTGACGGACAGGAATGCAAAAGCAGTTTCTACCACAAAGACAAGGCTCCAACAGTGGTGGAAGTGGTGCGAAAAGTGAACTCTTCCTTGTGGGTTCGATCTTTTTTTGTTTGTTCTTTTCTTTATATACCTAGGCTAGAACACAACATATATGTGTTTACCTGTTACAAAGGGCAAAGCCACAAATTATCATCATCAAAAACAATGCACTGCAGTAGTGAGAAGAAACTTGCCATTTGCTACCAATATTCTTCCACCTTTTGTTTCTTTTTGACATTGTTTTGTTTTTTTTAATGTTTCATGTTATTTTTGGTTATTATTGCGAAAAGAAAGGATCGCGTGCAGTTCGCGACTACACGTTCTTTGATCGCATCGTCATCATCGGTGAAAGCCGCCAAAATTGAAATTAGAATCGCAGCAACGGCTACGCAACAGTCGAATGTAAACAAAGCCAACTAGTTAAAACACAGTAGACAATGCACACCGTGCCTTCGTATTATAGGAAGTGCCGTAAGGTTCAAGTGAAGCTCTTTGCATAAGCACAGGGCTGACACATTAGCACAGTACGTGGTCTCATGTCCTTTCTTGTTTTGTTTTTTAGCACTCTTTTATACACATAATGTTGATATTGACATTTGCGACGCAACTCCCATGTTTTTACATAGTACCATATGTACTCGAATTGAAGGCGATCTTTTTTTTCAGATTCTTGCAACCTTAAAGTCTATCTTCGCGTTGCAGTCGATTAAGTACGGTGTATCTTCACACAGATTCCCGCAAAAACATTCATTTTTTTGCATATTTTCCTTCATTGTGGATGATTAAGTCTTTGAAGCAAGAGGGAAAGAACGGGTCGCAAAATTTTTTTTTTACTTTTTCGAGAATCTATCCGACGACCTCTGTCTATTTGCGGGCATATGACCGTACTGACACATTTTCACAGGAGGGGAAGAAACTCCACCATGATGGGCTGCGCGCAGGAGTACAAAAGCATCCACAGTGCATTTTTGGGGGGTCACGCCAATTCGCACAGCCCAAAAAAGGGCTATGACGGTACCCAGGGAGCCATTTTAGAAGAGGTCCCCGTAAACTGGCAAATCATGAAATTGAGGCTGTTGTATTTTTCACAATGTCTTTTCCTCCACAAGTGTTGCGTCGCCGTAGTAATCTGTGTTCGAGGCTAATTACGCACTCCCTTTTTGTTGTTGTCGTCGTCGTTACCGCACACAGGTCGTATCGCTCGAGTTGCATTTAACACGACAGCGATCTTTTACAGCTACCAGGAATGCGGGCGCCAACACGCACAAACACTTTGTATTAAAATGAAGAAAAGGCCTACAGTGTCAGCGGCATTGCACGCTGCGATACCGCGATGCTATCTACAAAGAGCCGAAGGAATTGACTGGTCAGTAATGTTTATGATTGGGCGCTGGTGTATATCGTTGTGCGCGGCTTGCTGATGCACTCTTTAATTTGCACTATACAAGTTCGCGTTTGCTCTATAACATGTCACAATGAGCTCAACAAGTATTGAAGTAATTGAAGTTTCAGCGTAGAAGAAAATGTTTAGCATGTGTGATATATCCATTAAAGCTGGAATTAAATGTATGCGCATATCAAGTAGTAATACATCATATGAGAGGTGCTATAGCTTGTTTTTAAAAGCATGCAAATATGAAGCGTAATGTGTACTTACATTTCATGCAAGACACCTTCTTGCTGTCGAAAACACATGTTGACATTTTTTGTTGGTGTACGCAAAAAATTACACCACAAACATCGCTGTTGTTTTAAGTCATCTGAAGGTTTCACAATTTATTTGCTACAACCCATTCACTTCTACATTCCTGTTGCTCACCTCATCATCTTTTCCCATTGGCAATATGGTTTATTACATGCCCCGACATAGCCTCAATGCTACATGGACTAACATAATGTCATAACCACGTTTTCATTTCAGAATATTAGGTTTCTCCACCCACTTGAATGTTCTGTGGATGATGTGTGACGAATTTTTGGTGCTTCAGCTCCCTTTTTTCCCGCTTGAGTAATTGTTAGCAGGAAATCTTCTGCTTGGCTATGTTCACAGTAGTCCAGTGAAAGGCATGTTTGAATGAAATGCAATTTTTTTTAACGCAGTTAAGATTAGGATGATGGATGTAATCCCGATGGTTCAGATGATCACGGCACGTTGAAGGACTGGACTTCTTGCTCACTTCCTGGCAAAACTTCGGTTTATATACACACCGACACTTATTTACAAACAAAGGCTGGGATGGCCACTAAACCAACCGCACAGTAAGCACTCGCATGTATTAATATCAACGTCGGCGTTACTTGCCGAGCCCTTCATATACTCCACACATCGACACCAACTTCTTGATGTAGTATCAACCTTAGATCACAGTCTGCGCTAAGCACGTCCTCTGTCCCCCTCAACGTAGTATTAACCTTGGATCAGAGCCTGTGCTAAGCACGACCTCTGTCCCCGCTTCCCGATTTCATTCTCCAGCACCAAGCCCCCCCTTCTCTCCATTTCTCTTCATTAAATACCTCTCGTCTCATCTGAGACAGCCTCGTGGGACGAACGCCTACTCGATGCTCCACCAATGGAGCAAACAACTACCCTTCCCTCAGAGATGGGTCTCCGCCTCTGCGTTCCCACACTTTGCTATCCTCCGAGCACCGGCTAAGGAGAACTTCGCCATTTCAACGACGTGCAGCTTAAGTGATACTTTCGTGCGACAACAAGCCTGTCTAGACGGCCGGTTGGCGGTTTGGCGCAGTATACACGATTCTGCCGTATATCCACACGTATTGTTACAGCATGGCGCCACATTATCTTGTTGGGAGCCATGTTGCGACAGCGACCACATATTTCTCAGTCTGGCTCACCGTGAGAGCGCTACTGCCGTGCGAGTGACTCCCCAGCACAAGGTGCCGTGAAGAAAGGCTCACAGGGTTCGAAGACAAAGACGCGTTCCGAGGAGAACGGCTTAGTCCGCGTCTGGGCAGCCTGTTTTCATTAACTTCCTTTTTCGTCGGGCGCCGTCTACCGACTGATCATCCTTCGCGTGCCCGAAACATAACTCCTTCTAACCCAAGAATGTTGTATCTACGCTTGTTGTACACACAACTTGTCGGGAGAACCGTATGGGGAGAGGGGGGTGTCACACTAGGCGCACTGCCGACACTTCGAGTCTTGCGTAAACATCATACAAAAGTTACTAAAACAACAATAAAAACATGTTACAAGGCAATCACTATAATGTCATTACATTATTACAAAGCACTATCACACAAGTGTCCCTTCCAAAAATGTTTGTGGTCACCCAAACGCACAAAGTCACGCAGACCACTGTAGCGATCGGGCTATGCCTTGACCCAGCGAGTCATTTGCCACGCCGGATTAGTGCAAAAAGGACAGTCTCGCCACGTCTGGACGGAGGAAGCCACAGAGGCTGGCCCCACGAGACGTCGCCTACTGATTGACAGCGGCGCCAACGGGATGGAATGTCGCCAAAGAGGGTTTTGGAGCCACCACTCTATCTCCCGCCTGGGCCACGCATCGTTAGCGCGTTAACCGGCAGACGACGACGGCGCTGGTCAAAGGGCTCTCCCCAGAGGATTCCATGAACCGGGCACCTCTCAAAAGATCGGCGCTTGTTTAATCCATTGTGAAGTAGCCGACCGGCTGACTGCCTATGCCCGCCAGGCATTGTCCCGGAGTACGAGACGTAGTGTCGCCAAGACGCCACCAAGAGGACAACAGGGACGGCGTCTTCCTGGGGGAGACCGTGGCGGCTGCCGCGGATTGCCCCGCTAATTGAGCGAACAAAATCGGCGGAGCCTTTGAAGTATGCGGCCAGGATTGCGGGCACTCTCGACTAAAGGCTCACACACGACGAGGAAGAGCCCTGCTGGTGCCACCAAAGTGCAGTGTTCACGTGGACCTTGCATGCTCGCCCCCCCTCACCTGTGTGTGCGTGATTGGTGGTCGACTCGTAGAGGAGGAGCCCGACAGGGCATAAAACGACGCGGCAGAGTGCTGGACGGCTATCTGAACCTTGCTCTGAACTATGTAAAGTTTAACCACCACGCTCGTGGTTTGTGAAACCACTAGTTCTTCTCTTCTCTTCTGTCATCTCGACAACTCACTGTAAAGATGTAAATAAACCCGTTAAGTTTGCTCAAAGCTCTCCCCTGGTCCTTGGCTCGACGTAGCGACGGCGATCGGCCCCGCTGCCCGCAGACCGCGGTCGCCGCGACCCGCAACAACTGGTTGGCAGCAGTGGGATGCCAGCAGCAACTTCCTCTTCCATCCGTAACAACTGGATGGCAAGCGGTTGGATGTGAGCCTGGAGGACGGAGAATCAACGACACGCCGAGATCATGGAGACTGGCAGCTGTGGACTGGTGAGTGCTGGCTTTGGTTTTTTGGTTGCCAGGCTGATAAGATAGAAGTGTAATCTTTTCACTGGTAGAGGCTACCACAGAAGCAGATATTTACGGAACTTCTGGGTAGAGAGTGAGCTGCACCACACTAGTTCTCTGTCATGGATTGGAAGCGTTTGTTGAAGAATCAGCTACTGATTCTGGGGGAGGAGCTGGGAGCAGAAGTAGATGTGGGGATGAAGAAACACGCAATTGTTGGCGCTATCGAGGGCTTGAATCTGACCAGTGAAGATATTAAAGAAACGTGGAACGAGATTCAAAAGCAACAGGAACAGGAGCGCGAGAAAAAGCGTGAGGAACAGGAGCGTCAGGAAAGGCGTGAGGAACAGGAGCGCGAGAAAAAGCGTCAGGAAAGGCGTGAGGAACAGGAGCGTCAGGAAAGGCGAGAGCAAGAGAGAGAGCAGTGGAAGGAAAGCCTTAAGGTAAAACTGGAAGAGACAAGAAGATCAATACAGTGCCTTAGATGGTCTCAAGTAAATTCGAGGATCCATGCATTCGAAGAGGGCGAGGATATAGAGAGTTACCTAACCTCTTACGAGAATGTTTGCACAGACCTAGGGCTCGACGAAGACTATTGGTCTTTCGCCTTATTGAGTGTCTTTCCATGCGACTTAATTGGTAGAATAGGGTACCTTTCCGAGGACGAGTTCAACAGTTACAATGTAGCTAAGGCAGCCTTACTGCGGTGCTTCGGCATCAGAGTTGACAGAAAGCAAATTGAGTGCAAGCTCATGAACGCTCCGTTGAAGAACGCGCGGCGGTGTGCTGGTATTAAAACCAAGCCTGAGAGAGGTCCGCGTGTCTCTCATAGCACCAAGGTGAATAGTGAGCGCAAATGGGAGATAGAACAATGGGAGCGAGGTGAAGAGTTCAAGCGAGCACTCAGCCTAGATATTGAACTGTCGGAACAAAAAGTCGAGGCAACGCAGTGGAAGATTCAGCCATCCGCAAGTGTAGCGCACGAGAAGTGCGAGGTGCAGCCCAGAGCTTTAGAGAAGGCTAGCACGTGTGAACGTAGCAGCGGATTCAAAGGCGAATCGAGTTATAGTGCGGCGAATGAAGCTGCGCTGAGTAGAGAGGCCGACGAGGTGCTTTGCCAGTTAACTGTTAGCGAAACAGCTAGAATAGCTGTAGAGAATCTGGCACAGACCTCAACGGTGTTTGTAGCGGCGGTGGATCTTGCAAATGATGTCGAAGTAGGCAAGAACACCGGAGAAGGCTCAGAAGCAGCGAGCGTAGAGAAGGGTATCAGTGCAGTTGCAGACAGCTCTCAGGAATGCGAGCAAGATTTTTCGAAGGGAAACAGCTGCATTGTTCCTGAGTGTGTTAACCAGTCCGCCGGTCTAGAGGGTGAGAATAAAGATGACCAGGGCGAAAATCATTTAGACCGCGCGACTGAGACAGCTGACGAAAGCTGTGAGAGGGTTCACGAGTGTGAGATGCGATCGGGAGGCTCGGAAGTGACACGCAAAAAGCGGCGCAGACGAAAGAGACGTCGCAAATCCGCGAGAAAGACGAACAGTGCTACGCGTGTAAAAGAAGGCGCAAAACCTGTCAGCGTAGCAAATAAGAGCTTGGCAGCAGCGTCAAAATTACATTGCCTGCGTCCGAGCGACCGGACGAAAAGTAAGAGGAAAGCGGGTTCGCGAATGGAATTGCGTGGAGAGCGCCGGTCTTTCCGTTCTATCCACAAAACGTTTCAGGGCGCACCTGAGTACAGCGTTAGCACAGGTGAATCGGCCAGACAGGGCGACAGAGCCAAGAAATCAAAGTGCCGAAACACTGTGGCAGGTGGTGCAGAGGCACCCTTGAGCGGTAAAACCATTGATAACTCAACCGGCAACGAATTCACCAGCAGTGCAGGACAGGTCGGTCGCAGACGTCGCCGGAAACGAGAGAGGCGTACGCGAGCGACAAAGCGAAGGGGTGAAAGAGGGGGCAACCAGCCGGGCGAGCGGCCCAAGAGTAGGTTACCAGCCAGTTCAAAGAATGGTCCTTTGTGGCGTAAAGTAAGGTTCCAACGGCGGAAGGGTAGGCCCCAGCGCGCATCCCCGCGACGGAATGTACGCAGGAGATTTAAAGCTTTGCGGGAACGGGATTGTAGAAGGGGTCCTAGAGGAAAAGGAAAAGCCACAATAGCTAAGCACTACACGCGAGCTAGCCCAAAGAAAGCATGGCCACTCTGTCCCACGCATCGCTCCGGTCTCCTACGCCGAACTGATAGAAGACCGCCAAAATCGCGAATGAGGCGGAACGCTGCAGTTCAGCTTGTTGCTCGTGCACGTGGTTGTCTCGCGCGATTTCAGAGTCGAAGACCACGACCGCCGCGTGTACGGCTGAAGGGGGAGCGACAGCTGTAGGAGGGAGAGTCAGACACAGGAGTTTTTTTGGAAACATACTTGTTTGGTTATATTTGGTTTTAAAGTGGTGTTACCTGTGTCATCTCCACAGCTAGTTTGCTTGGACACTTTTTTCTTCCCTCTAGATTTTGTTTGCGTGTAAGCTTGGTCAAAATTTCGAGTTGAATTGTTCAGCGTTATGAGAAAGCAGTGGCCCGCATCAGTCAACCGACTGCGTGAAAGTTCTTTTTTAAGATACGAGCACGCAAGTCGCAAATGAAGATTTGGTACGCCCGCTAGTTTTGAAAGCGTGGTAGCGTAGTCGAGCGGCGCCGGAGTTTCTATGCTTCGTGCGTTTTAGTTAAGCGCGGCATCGCATGCCGTCTTCAATAGAGTAAATGAGCAATGTTTGGGAAGGTTTTAGAATAAAACTAAACAAAAGCAATTTTCGAAATGCTCATGGGGAGAAACATTCGGTACAGGGGTTTTGGCGCAAAATTAACGCCTGTTTTGTTACGCACTCCTGACGTGTACCTCAAGTGTGATTGTTCCTTGCGTTTGTTCCTTGAGAAAATTCACGTTCAGATGAGGGTTTAAGGATACCTAGGTGAGAGAGATATCGCCTATGGTTAGGTGCGTGTGGGTATGCTGGCGCTCTTTGGATGAGAGTAAGATGTCATGCTAGAGCGCACAGCAAAGTCTTGTGCGTTCTTTAAAACCAGGAGCTGACATGAAACTACATTCAGCAAATAAGCGGGTTAGTATACGAAATTGCATTACCCTTTGTTATTTTGTATGTGCTCAGGGATCAGTTGAATTCTTTAGCTGAGCGTCGTGTTATACGGAACGTCGAGGGACGTTTTCCGTAATGATTTTAAGGGGTATTTGGAGTAATCGAAATTTTTAGCTATGGGCAAGAGTATTAGTGTGGTTGCCATTTAAAAGAACAAAAAAAGCGTAGGTGCATTGTGGCACATTTGAAAGACCGTCCTGGTTGCCGAAAACTCATTGCCGGCGCTTGCTGGTTCTAGTGGTTGGTCTTTGTGGTTTCAGTGGTGTTGGGAGACTGCGGTTACTGTGATCTCTCCCGTCGAGCAGCTGATACTACCCGACGTCCGAGATCTTCCCGTCGGCGGAGGAGCTGTAGCGATCGGGCTATGCCTTGACCCAGCGAGTCATTTGCCACGCCGGATTAGTGCAAAAAGGACAGTCTCGCCACGTCTGGACGGAGGAAGCCACAGAGGCCGGCCCCACGAGACGTCGCCTACTGATTGACAGCGGCGCCAACGGGATGGAATGTCGCCAAAGAGGGTTTTGGAGCCACCACTCTATCTCCCGCCTGGGCCACGCATCGTTAGCGCGTTAACCGGCAGACGACGACGGCGCTGGTCAAAGGGCTCTCCCCAGAGGATTCCATGAACCGGGCACCTCTCAAAAGATCGGCGCTTGTTTAATCCATTGTCAAGTAGCCGACCGGCTGCGTGCCTATGCCCGCCAGGCATTGTCCCGGAGTACGAGACGTAGTGTCGCCAAGACGCCACCAAGAGGACAACAGGGACGGCGTCTTCCTGGGGGAGACCGTGGCGGCTGCCGCGGATCGCCCCGCTAATTGAGCGAACAAAATCGGCGGAGCCTTTGAAGTATGCGGCCAGGATTGCGGGCACTCTCGACTAAAGGCTCACACACGACGAGGAAGAGCCCTGCTGGTGCCACCAAAGTGCAGTGTTCACGTGGACCTTGCATGCTCGCCCCCCCTCACCTGTGTGTGCGTGATTGGTGGTCGACTCGTAGAGGAGGAGCCCGACAGGGCATAAAACGACGCGGCAGAGTGCTGGACGGCTATCTGAACCTTGCTCTGAACTATGTAAAGTTTAACCACCACGCTCGTGGTTTGTGAAACCACTAGTTCTTCTCTTCTCTTCTGTCATCTCGACAACTCACTGTAAAGATGTAAATAAACCCGTTAAGTTTGCTCAAAGCTCTCCCCTGGTCCTTGGCTCGACGTAGCGACGGCGATCGGCCCCGCTGCCCGCAGACCGCGGTCGCCGCGACCCGCAACACCACGAAGGGGGGCACGCACTCGAAAATTTAAAAAATGCAGAGAAACGCACTCTAGTAGTCGGACCCGCGCACTGGTCGGATCGTAACTCGCAGGCTGGACCCTGTCCCGTACATTCCTTGGTGCACCATGGTAATTAATAAATGTTCAGACATCATGCTCTTGCCACCTGCCTAAATCTAACAAACTTCCATACTACTACTTCACAACGTGCCCATTTCGTAATAGTAGTAAAAAAAGAAGAAAAAAAAACCTTCCACCAGTCTGCCTAAGCTTACTTTACTAATCCCCGCTGTACAATCGTGACAAGGCATCGGCGCACTTATTAAAACGAGAGGGCACGGCAACGTCCATGCGAACGAAATGCCTAAACTGCCGCCGTTCGTCTTCCAGGTTGTGCCGTGGATTTTGACAGCGATCGCGACAAGCGGATCTGATGGGACGCCTTTCCTGCTTCCTCATCTCAACGTGGTTTTGGAAGATGCGCCGTGGATCAACGGAGCATCGGCCTCAGTGAAGTCACCGGCAGCGCAGCTACTTAAAGAGCAGCACATCAGGCAACTCCTCAGAGGGCACGGCAACGTCCATGCGAACGAAATGCCTAAACTGCCACCGTTCGTCTTCCAGGTTGTGCCGTGGATTTTGACAGCGATCGCGACAAGCGGATCTGATGGGACGCCTTTCCTGCTTCCTCATCTCAACCTGGTTTTGGAAGATGCGCCGTGGATCAACGGAGCATCGGCCTCAGTGACGTCACCGGCAGCGCAGCTACTTAAAGAGCAGCACATCAGACAACTCCTCAGAGGGCACGGCAACGTCCATGCGAACGAAATGCCTAAACTGCCGCCGTTCGTCTTCCAGGTTGGTTTTCGAACTACTGTTGTCACTTACCGTAGTGATAATAGATTTTTGATTGTCCTGCCGTGCCCTCATAGATGTTCCTTGATTCTTGTTGAGTGCTGGTCTGTGTTGCTGCGGTTGTTGATGGCGGGGGATGTCGAAGAAAACCCTGGCCCTACTGTGGCCCAGCAGCTACAGACTATTTTGGAAAATCAGGCAGCATTTGACCGTCGGTTGACTGACATTCATGATCAATTAGCCCAGATACAGACAAATACCGATGGATTAGCTGGCTTAGCTGCTTCAGTCCAAGAACTGAACGCAAAAATTGAAGTTCTGGAACATACTGTAAAAACACAGGCAGAAAGGCTAAGTGAACTTGAAAACAGAAATAGACGCAATAACCTCTTGGTTTTTGGCGTAAAGGAAGGCAGCCCGGAATCGGAGTCAGACCTGAAAGTTTCTGTAGTCGACAATATATTTGGCAAACAACTGAACGTCCATGTTAAAACATTAGAAAGAATTCATAGATTGGGCAAGCAACGGCCGGGGCATATTAGACCAGTCATAATGAGGTTCTACGATTTCAAAGAAAAAGATGCTATACTCCGAAACTGCAGCAAACTAAAGGGAACTTCTATTAGCGTGAGCAATGATTATTCGAAGGAGACGGTCGTGGTGCGGAAAAAGTTGTGGGACAGCGCAGCTGCGGACAGGGGCAGCGGAAAGAAGGTATCGCTAGTTCATGACAAATTGAAGGTAGGCGAAAGCTTATTTACTTAGGACTACAACCGAGATGAACACCAACCATGTCGTAAGGAGCGATATGCTAAAGGATCGCCAGCAGCAACGCGCAACTCTGACAGCGTTGGCGGCGCCCCGGTGGGAGGGGCAGTGGCTTCACCGTCACATGCGTAGCTAGTGCTTCTCCTGTTCAATGCTCGCAGTCTTGTTAATAAGGTAACTGAACTCGAACATTTATTGCTGTCGAGATCTCCCTCTGTGGTGATCGTAACAGAGACTTGGCTAAACAACGATATTCCGAATGATGTGGTTGTTCCTCCTGGGTACAGAGTGTTTCGCTGGGACAGAAATTCCCGTGGTGGGGGCGTTGCAATTGTCATAAAAAAATGTATCTCAGCAGTTCCAATTAATTGCAATTTATCGAAATCTGTATGGTGTAAATTTACGTACGCGAACACCAATTACCTTATCGGAGCCGTATGCAGACCACCTGCCACTTCACCCGAGTTCCTGGAAGACCTTCAGACGTTTTTGAACTCAAATGTAAACAAGACAACAAAATTAGTCCTGGCCGGAGACTTTAACCTACCAAATATAGACTGGATTTCTTTATCGGCCGGTAATTAGGATGCTACTAGCAGCGAAAAGTTATTTGAAATAATGATCAGCCATAACCTAACCCAAATTGTTCAACAAGCCACTAGAGTAACATCGGGTTCTCAGTCACTGCTAGACCTGGTATTCCTTTCGGGCACTATGGAGGACTTCAGTGTTACGGTCGAAGACGGCATATCTGACCACAAACTGATTTCGGTTGAGATTATATGTGGTACAAAACCTGGAAAACGACCCTTCGTTCGGGTGCCAGTTAGTGACTACGGCCGGGCAGATGACACGTCAATATTAGACTTTTTGGAAACTGCTTTTGATGATTTCAAGCAAGCCTCTGATAGCGAGCCAGTTGATTGTTTGTGGCAGAAATTTAAATCAATAATTAACAGCTGTATAGAAAGGTTTGTTCCCATTCGATTGAAAAAAACAAGGAAGACTAACCCCTGGATCACTGGAGATGTTATCCACACTAAACGCAAAATAAAGAGATTACGCAAAAGACAAGGCCACTCTGAGCAGATTTCCCAACTACGAGCAGCGTTGAAAATCCAAATCTCCAAGTCCAAAAGAAAGTTCTTCAATGAAACGCTTTCTGGGTTCTTGCGCACTTCGCCTAGAAAATTTTGGCTATACTTGAGCGATCGGAAAGAAGCGATTGAACATATCGCGGTTGGCTCTGATGTTGTAACCCAGCAACAAGATATAGCAAATGGTTTCAATCGCTTTTTCCAATCTGTATTTACAAAGATGGCATTCACGGATGAAGATAAGGAAATGGCCGATACTTGCACATGCGCCATGGATCCAGTTTCATTTGATCAAGCGGGTGTGTTTCAGCAGCTACTTAATTTGAACGAAAAGAAGGCTAATGGACCGGATGGAATACCAACTGTGTTTTTGAGGCGGTATGCGGAGTGGATGTCGTTTTACTTAGTCATTATCTTCGAAAAATCACTCTTGACACATTCGCTTCCAAAAGACTGGCTGAGCGCCATTGTGAAACCGGTATTTAAAAGTGGCGACAGGATGCTTTTTACCAACTACAGGCCAGTGTCTCTGATGTGTGTTTGCTGTAAGGTTTTGGACACGTCATTGCCAAACAGATGGCTATTTTCTTGGAGACAAACGGGCTGATATGTAGGCAACAGCACGGGTTTAGGCAAGGGCTTTCCACGTTATCCCAACTGATTGAAACTCTCCACGATTTTGCCGCTGCCGTAGATAACAGAGAACAAGTCGACGTGATATGCATAGACTTTGCAAAAGCCTTCGATAAGGTCTCCCACCATAAATTGCTCTTCAAGCTCAAACGAACAGGCGTAAACGAAAATATCCTGAAGTGGATTGAAGCATACTTAATGAACCGCAAGCAGTTGGTACGAATTGATGGGTTTGAGTCTGAATCACTTGATGTTTATTCCGGTGTGCCCCAAGGCTCCGTGTTGGGCCCATTGCTGTTCTTGGTGTATATAAATGATGTTGTTGACATTGTTAACCCTCCTGTAAAAATTAAATTGTTTGCTGATGATTGTTTAATCTATGCCCCAGTGACGTGTGCGAATGACCAAATTGTAATTAATGATTGTCTTGATGATTTTCAAACATGGTGCGATAAATGGGAGATGAAAATAAATTATTCTAAGACAACATATACGCATATAACTACCAAGAAACACGTTTTACCATTTACGTACAACATTGGACCTAATTATTTACCGCAGGTGTGTGCATTTAAATATTTGGGAGTGCATATTACGAATTATTTGAAATGGCGTGCACATGTCGAGAATGTATGCTGTGCCTCTTACAGAAAACTGCGTTTCTTGCGTGCTAAATTACCGAATGCTACGAAAGACGTCAAGCTGCTTGCATATAAAACATTTGTGCGCCCTGTTTAGAATATGCTTGTGCTGCCTGGAGCCCCCACCTAAAGGATTAATAGATAAACTGGAACGAATTTAGAGACTTTCCGCGCGATTTATATGTTCGAAGTATAAAAGGACTGATTCGGTTACCGAGATGTTAAAACTAAGTGGTTTGGAATCTCTAGAAATTAGACGACAAAAGCAGCGCCTAAAAGTATTTTTCAGATATTGCATGGTCAAATAAAAATAGATAGAACAATTTACGTACACCCCCGCATAAGCTCAGCAGCCGGATCAATCATGACGCGGCAGTTCGCCCCTTCGGTGCTCGCACGGACGTCTTTCGCAAATCTTTTTTCCCTGATGTTGTAGAAGCGTGGAACAAATTGCCGCGACATATTGTTGAAAATTCTGACGTTAAAAAATTTGAATGTGCTCTTGATGTTTACTTTGCTGAGCAATGAATATGCTATTGTGTTATTGTTCAAAGTTGCTGAAAATATCAATGTCTGTATTTACTTTCCATATCCTATGCTTCCCTCCCTGTAATGACCATCAAGTGAGGGTTGACAGTATAAATAAATAAATAAATAAAACATCCCTTTATGTGACAAAAAAAGAGGTATTCTGTAATGCCAAAGCCCAGCTGGTTAAGTGAGCAGCAGATCATATGAAGCGGGTCAGGTACGCGAGCGGGTTACGTGCCGTAACTTCCTTAACTCTGTCACCAACTGGCCGCATGTCCGACAGGCTGAGTGTCCACACGACGATAAAACACCGCTCTTTTTTTTGGCAACCAATCTAGTTGCTGAGGACTGATATTATTTCTGAGAAAGATGATTGGTCTCACTTCTCCGTTTTTTCCTTGAGCAACACGGGCTCTATTCGCCTTTTTAAGGCACCTGTCACTAATGTTATTTCATTTCTCAGATGTGGGACGCTTGTCTTAAATATGGTCTTCAGAGCTAGCGTAGCAGCATTGAAATACTTTTTACCCTTCGAGCTCCCTAGTAAAACAGGCACAAAGTGGTTCGTAAGGTCTGTAAATGGGCTCACTAACTCTGAGTGTGCGGCTATCTGTTTTCGGTAATATTTTACATGTGTCATCACACAGTGCAGGTCTCTTTTAGCACGTGGAGTGTTAAGATGCGCAACCGCGCCTACCCTATCGAGCTTACGATAGTGACAATTGTCAACAATGTGTCCGGGGTAGCTCATTTGCGTTTGTAGGACCGAACATCTTTCGAAGCTTATCGCAAGGCCCATTGACATAACACCCAGAACCGAAGTTAGTGTGAGCCAAAAATATGCTCTCCGAATGCACTCACTTGTTTTTTGTCCTATAAACATTCTTCGCTCACTGTTCAGTTTATGCTTGCATGTCATCCGCAGTGAGCTTTCTTTTCGTCGTTTCCTCACGGACATCTCGCCCCCGGTCTCACTACCTGAACCCTGTACTTGCATCGCAGCCTCGGCAAATGAAACCTTTGTAATTGGCCGCTCTGGCATCTTGTCTGCTTTCATTTCATCTTTACAATCGACCACCTGAACGATAACTTGCTCCGTTCTTAATATATGAACCGCCAATTGCGCCGACCCTGCTTGAATTTGCTTGAGTTTCTCCGAAGTACTTGGCGTTAGTAGGGCACCTACTCCTGCAAGTTTATTTGTGATTGCACACAGTTCAATCAGCTCAGGGACAGCACCTCTTTCAGAAGTGTTCAGCCCCAATAAGACGTACATCAGGTCAGCCTGAACAGCATGCCCAAATTCTCCTCTCGGGCATACTTTTCCTATTCGCTGGTGTTTTGCTACAGCGGGAATGAGCTCCTCTCAGAGAACAGTTATGCCCGATCCTGAATCTAAACACACCTTAAACGTGTTCCCCTCGCTTACTAATTCAACCCATGTTAACCTTGACGTACTAATCATGTCTGTGACAGAAACTTTGTCTCCTGTTGTAGGTTCGCACACTGCCCTCGCCGTCAACCTTTTAGGCGGGTGTACTTCTTGCCCCCATTCTGCTGCCGATGTTTTTGGAGTCGTTTGCGGGCAATGCCATTGATAGTGTCCGCTTTTTCCGCAAGCATAGCATCAGAGCCTCGTCTTCCCGTTTCCTAGCGATGGCCGATCCGCCGCGTGGTGATTAAACGGTTCCCCTTTCTTCGATATAGCAACGTTAGTTTTGCCATATCTTCTGCTCTCTGGGATCTTGTCATATTTCTGCGCAAGCTTCGCTAGAGGCTGAGGCCTGAGCCACTCTGCTGTCTAATTCTGTAGGACGTATGTCCGCATGTCTTCATTCATTAGCTGTTTGACAAGGTCAGAAATCAATAACGCATGTAGCGCCTGTAATGTTTTAATTTCCCTACTAAAAACGTAATAGCCAAGTAGGATCTCAAGCCTATTGACGAACTGCCCCCACGTCTCATCTCCCTTCCTACATGTGTAAAGACGGCGTTTGTATTCCTCGGGGGTAAGCTTCAGTTTCTGTTGGATGAGGTCACGAATCTCTTCGTAAGAAAAAGACTCGCTCCTCAGCTCGGTTTGCTACCAGTTTTCGAGATTTCTCATTAAAAAATGGCATAATAATAGCACCCTGAACATCTTCGGGAATACCGCAACTTCTAAGCATATTTTCAGCGCTGCAGAACCACGCAGGCACCAACACATGGGAAACCGGCATTGGTGGAAGAACTGCTCGGAACCAATCCGCATACCGTGCCAAACCAGACCTGTCCATCCGCTCTATCTAAACTCCTGCCTGAGACTGAAGCTTCAATTTTTGTAGCTCAATTTGGAGCTTCAAACCCTTTATTTCTAGCACCTTTATTCGAACTCGAACAGCAGAATCCGTGCTTTCACTGGCAACCACATTTGCACCTGTCATAACCGCCGATACCTCATTACGATCTGACTCCTGGTCCTCAGTAGTCCCGTATGCCCTCTGACTTCTAGTCACCCTAGTCGCCATGGTGCTCCCGGAGAAAACGGAACAGGGACCCACCTGTGGTTCACTGTGCGTAGATGAGTCGCTGCACCACCTCCGGGTAGAAGTTCCAGTCAGCAGGTAGTCGAACCAATTTACACTGCAGTTGGATGTACGTGCACCACTCAATCTTTCCCTTATAGGTGTGCCGGTCGCCAATCACCCGCTGGATCTCACTATAACTGCAGTCGTCGCCAGCCACTCTGGGTGAAAAGCCGATATCCGAGCGTAAGAAGCCGCCACTCTCAATTCCGGCTCGGCTGATCGCCACGGTCAGTGTTGCGCAGAGTTCAGGTTTCTTGAACTGCGTATCTTCGTCCCTGCTCTGTTGTTGCCTGATGATCTTTTTTCTTTTGCCCCCATCTTTGGCTTTCGGTGTGTGTGTGCCCGGAAGGCAGGATGTCTCATTGTCCTCCAGGAAGCCGCCGCGACATCATGTCAACTGCACCAGTTAAGATTGGGATGATGGATGTAATCACGATGGTTCAGATGATCACGACAACACGTTGAAGGACTGGACTTGCTCACTTCATGGCACACTTCGGTTTATTTACACATTGACACTTACTTACAAACAAAGGCCGGGGTGGCCACAAAACCAACCGCACAGTAAGCACTGACATGTAATAATATCAACGTCGGCGTTACTTGCCGAGCCCTTCGTTTACTCCACACATCGACACGAACTTCTCGATGTAGTATTAACGTTGGATCAGAGTCTGCGCTAAGCACGACCTCTGTCCCCGCTTCCTGATCTTGTTCTCTAGTACCAAACCCCCCTTTTCTTCATTTATCTTCATTAAATACGTCCCGTCTCATCTGAGACAGCCTCGTGGGACGAACTCCTACACGATGCTTCACCAATGGAACAAAGAACTGCCCTTTCCTCAGAGATGGGTCTCCGCCTCGGCGTTCCCACATTTTGCTATCCTCGGAGCATCGGCCAAGAAAAACTTCGTCATTTCGTCGACCTACAGCTTAAAAGATACCTTCATGCGGCAACGAGCCTGTCTAGACGGCCGGTCGGCTGTCTGGAGTTAGTTGATACTATTCTACCGTCTATCCACACGTATTGTTACAGCGCGGCGCCTCATTATCTTGTTGGGAGCGGTGTCACGACAGCGACCACTTATTTCTCAGTCTGGCTCACCGTGAGAGCGCTACCGCCGTGCGGGTGACTCCCCAGCACAAAGTGCGGTGAACAAAGGCTCACGGGGTTCAAACACAGACGCGTTCTAAGAAGAATGGCTTAATCCGCGTTTGGGCAGCCTCTTTTCATTAACTTCCCTTTTCATTGGGCGCCGTCTACCGACTGGACATCCTTCGCATGCCCTAAACATAACTGGCGCCAATGAAACCACGAATTTCGTTCACTGACGCATATTTGTGCTTACTTCAAGATAAACCTTCTTTTTCATCACTCAATATCTCAGTCTGTTCTGGGGAGCCTGAATTCCTCCATTTCATTTCTGATAGCTGGCGCAGAGTGCCGAATGCAGTAAAACATGGGCAGTATCTAATACATTCCTTCTATGATCAGTTGAGCGGTGCAGAATGTCTCTTTCTAAGACACACTTGCATCTAGCAATCATTTTGGGGCATAATTGTTTTAGTAAATTCAAATCATTTGTCACTTCTGCGATTCATGAAGTATATGGTTCTTGCAAAGAAACCTTGCTGAAAATGTAAATGTGCTGAAATGTGTAAGGGTTCAGAAGAGACAAAATCTGTTCACTACTCAGTGGGCAAAGAGAACACTTCTGTTCGCTTCAACTTTGGCGACATAAACAAGAACAGCCACAATGTAGCGTAATACCCTGTGCAAGACAATTCTATTGGCACAAGGAATGGCCTTGGCTTTAACTAGCTGTCCTCGGGACAACGTGTGATACAATTTGTGGTGTCTTCTTTTTTGGCTGCGAAGTTAAGCAGTACAGACTATTTTACAAAATCTGGCATATTCTACTGAATTATGACTGGTGCGAAAGTGCTTGAACTTCAGCATTTTATTTTTTGTACGCAAGTCCTTCTATTCTTAATGTGCATGTAATGTGTGCCTTCACGTTATGCGTACACATGGTCATGGCACCAATTGACAACACTGAAGTGAGCAGCAGAATGTGTGTGGGCCACAGAGGCGTAGGCAGATTTTTAATTTTTTTTGTGGGCGTGGAATTGGAGGAGGGGCACCACTATGATCTTAAGTGGGGCTCGGTCCGTGGATGTGATCGAGCGTCGTTTTGCACTCTGTATACTACCGGGGAAAATATTCGAAAAAGAGAAGAGGGTGTGAGCCCGGTGTACCAACCCCTGGCTTTGCCACTGGGCTGCATCAACTTTGTATGCCTTGCCCTACTAAGCATAAGATGTGTATGCATAGCCTCTTTCCACTGACCACAGGGTGAACATGATGTGACATGTGGAGTTGAAATGGGGCATTGGCATGCTAATATTTTTGTCCTATCGTTCCAAATTCAAATATCAGTCATGCTGTACTAGCCCATCGAGTCGTTTCTTTCGGTCACTAGTGGTAGTAATGTAAATGTAGCTGGTAGATCGCTAATTGTTTTCTGCTGATAATATGAAGTGAGTGTCTTTCATAGTGCTCCTGTAATACTGAAGCATCATCAGCGAATTGGAGGCCCTTCTTGAGTCAGTCTGATGAGACATTTTGTCTGTCTGTGACAGTTTGTTGCTATAGAGCAGAACAGGAATGGCTCAACATACTCATGAACACCCCAAGAAGATGACTACTTGCAGTGTTATTACTTTTGTAATATGTGAAATACTCTATCTATACGTGTTGTTTCACTAGAAAATTTTGTATTTACCTATATCTTGCTCATGGTCTTGCCTTGTCTTGAACCAGACTATCACAGCATCCTTATAGAAATTCAATATTGATTTTAATTATTGCTTTTTAATGTCACCACTATGAGAACAAATAACAGAAGATGAAAATCCACCTGTGGTATTTCTTCTTCTCACAGTGGTGATGCATAGCGCAAAATTTCATTCATGCATTTATTGAGCATAAAGCGAAAAATCTCAATGAATGCAAATAATGCACTGCACAACAGGAATCAAACCCATCTATACTGTGTGGTAGTAAAGTATTTCACTATAAATCCATGCCAATGCTTCAAGCTAGTTCTGAAGAAGATTCCACACAATTGTCTTGTCATGTTGCACAAGAAGTCACAATAACCGATGTAACAAGGTGTGGTAGAAGCATAGAACCATTCCAGGCATCATACTATGTCTACTGTGTAATGAGCGGGCAGTTTAGAGGTGCCAGAGTAGTTACAAGAAAGATCTAGAGATGGTGCAACCATCGTGTGCAGTGTCTAATGCAAGCTCCTTTGAAATTCTGCGCTTCCTCCTTGTCTTTTTATTTTCACTTCCACCTCTTCCATGAACTCCGAGCTCACGAAATATCAAGTGTTGTGTGATCCTCCACCAGGCTGGCTGCTCACGCACCTCGAAGCTCTCCACTCAAAATTCATAACTCCATGCAGCCACACCCATACTTGTACGCCAATGCTTATTAAATTCAGTTAATGCTCATTGACTAGAGCCCAGTGTTTTATCGGCCACTAAAAGTCATGGCGTCAAACCATAGCCATTTATAATGTCTGTGCATCGGTCATAGAAAAGATTCTGGCACGCACCAGAGAAATTGGACTCCAGGGGCGATGCTGCGGAACAGTAACGAGCCTTGAAGCAGAGCTTCACATTGTACCTCAAGACTAACCCAGCCAGAGCACAATCTGATCGACAAGTAGCACTTCTTCTGATTGTCGGAGGCTCTTCACTATCTAACATATTCAACACTTTAGACTTGACCCCAACCCAGAATTCAACTGTGTTCGTGCCATCGTCCTTTTTGACAAGCATTTATTACAAAAGCCAAATGAACTGCACTCATAATACTTCTTCAGAACTCGCACACAATTAGTTAAGGAGCAGTTTGACATCATAGCTGATTTGAAGCTCTAGGAGCATGACTGTGCTTTTGGGAAACAAACAAGAAAAAGGTCGTAACCATACCGTCTGCAGCATGTACGAAAAAAATGCTCGTGGAGACATTCCAAAGATAGGTCTGACACCATAGAAGGCTGAAATGGCGTATCAAGCTGATAAACCACTGCATTTAAAACGGAAGCATTTACAGATGGTATGCAGCAAGTACAACGAACAAAAGTGCTTCACAGCAGTTTGTGAAAGTGGCTAAGTAGATAAACCTAGCAGTAGATAGTGAGGACAAAACCATCTTGGCAGTTGAAAGCGGCCAACCAAGCGCAAATCACACGTTCCTTACAGTGAATGGAAAGCTGGTAAAACTTGAAGTGCATCATGACTGTGGCATGTAGTGATGTTGTTACATGACATGTATGTCATGATTTTCAGGTTATGACTAGTTAAATATGTTCTTCATACAGTCATGTTATGTCATACCAAGTTTGGTATCGATACCATTATCGAAATGGCCAGGAGAGCTAAATGTCGTAGGTGAATATATATAAGCGATATAAATAGATAGATATAGAGATAGATATAGATAGATAGATACGCTCAATGTCGCGAAAGTTCGCTAAGAAATGTTTCGCATTTAAAAAAAAGGACCAATGTGAGTATCCATCGATCCACAAGTACTCGAAGCTCTACAGAGAGCATGTCACGCACTGTCCACTGTTGATGATGTTGTACTAGTAGATCCTGCTGAAGCCAAAGTTTTCTAAAACTGAATTTTCAAGAGGCGGTAATCGATGACGAACCAAGCTTGCTGACCACCTTCCTAACTCTGAAAAATTTGATCCAAATAAAATCAAGGCGATTCAGCAGATGCCAAAGACAATGTATTCCAAGGAGTGCAGTGCTTCTGAGCTAAAATGAACTACCTCTTTAGATTTCTAGTTGAATTGTCATGAGATTTGGGCTTTTGAGAAAATTCACTGTCAAAAATGCACCATAGCACACAAGGAAGCAGCAGGAGGAAGCATTCGAAAAGGCATGAGTTCGTGAGAAGAGCTCCATTTACAGCCTTTTTTTGAATAATGAAAGCAGCTAGAAATCCAATGTGATGTGAGCAATTTTGGACTCTAAGCAGCTCTTCTTTAAAATGGACAGCAAGTCTCTTTCGTCAGCAGAGCACTGACAACCATGGAAGTTTGTTATGCACAAAAAGAAAAGGATATTCTGGCTATTGTCTTTGCCTTTAAAAAAGTTTTATCAGTATATATTCAGAAAAGAAACAAAAATAATGAGCAATATTAAGCCACTGAAGCAAGCAATCCTGAAGAAACGATTGGATCAAGTTCGAAGATGACTGCAAAATCCTTCAGATGCAAAGACACAACATTGCAATAGAAAACAGACGAGGAAAGGAATTAGTCTTGGCTGACATGATATCTAGGGCTTTCATTCCCAACGAAAGCAATGAATAGGAACTTGAGAACATCTATGTCATGCAATACGTCCCTGTGAGAAATAAAACCTTGGAAAAGATCAAAGCTGTGACTGAGTGCGATGAATTACTGCAACGACTAAAGTGAATCTTTCGTTCAGGCTAGCCACAACACAAACATGAACTACCCAAAGGCATGCACTTATAGTTAACTCACAGAAATAAGGCTTTCTGAAAAAGTCGTTCCCAAAAATTAAGGCCTGTTGAGAATTGCCCGATTAAAAAAAATTATGCCTAATTATTGTGATGTTTCTGTGAGGTGAAAGCAAAGTGAAACTCCAGACAACACATCTTGGAATTGAGAGCCGTCTTCAATGCGCTCGTGAGTGTGTCTTCTGGCCAGGAATGAACACAAAATTGAAACACTTGATCATGAGGTGTGAAATATGCTAAAGGTACGCACAAGCCCAGCAAACAGAAACTCTTTCACTCCATACAGAACCAAGCTATCCATTGGAACGGGTTAGATGCGACATGCTCGAACTATAGAGAAAGAATGTTTTGGTTGCAGCCAATCATTAGAGCAACTTTTGGGAAGTGGACAAAGTCAAAGTGATGGTTTCAAACAAAGTGATACTGAAACTAAGGACTCACTTTGCAGTGTACTGGGTGCCGAGAATTCTGATAAGCGACAATGACCTGCCATTTACCGGCAAAGAATTCAAAAACACCACAAAGAGCTGGAACTTCGAACACAAATCGTGAAGCTCGGGTTACCCGCGTGCAAATAGAAGAGCTAAATCAGCCGTAATGAGAGCGAAAATGCTCCCTAAAAAGCATATGGAAACCACTCAGACCCACAAATGACATTTGTTTATTAACAAAACACATCACTTCAAGAAAAGAATGGTACTCCAGCACGAGTGTCAATGAGTTGCCACACTAAAATAAGTGTGTCAACAGCTTCTCAGTTCCTGCAATCCGAAACAGTCGATGTGAGTGAAATAGAAATGTAGAAGAGGCAAAAAAGCACGAGCTACCATCACAGACAAGCAAAGGATTCACCAAGCTTTAGAAAGGGTCAGTGGATGTCCCAGTTCAATCAACGAAAACAGGAGCTTAGATCAAAGACAATAATTAGGAAAATTTATGACAGGTCGTATGGAGTTCAGATGGAAGACAGCATCCTGAGAAGGAACCAAGTACTCAACAGGGCAAGCCCTTCCTCAGACAAACAGTGAGCCAGAGACATATCAACCGAAGCAGACTGGAATTTCTGGCGGACCTCGAAGAACCATACAGCCTCCGAAGAGGCTCTAGGATTTCACAGTTGGTTGAGGATTGACTACAGAAAGGAAAGAATGTAACAAACAAGATCCACAGATGCAGGGGCGTACCGACTCTTTCACGAGTGGGGGCAAACCTAATTACACACACATATATATTTATTTATCGGGTAGGGACCACTTATAAACGACCAACAAGAAAGTAAGAGAATAAACTATTTTCAATACGGCAGCATATTGTTTGCCATTGATTCTTCGGCATTTAAAATTGTCTGTGTGCCATAAAATCGTTTGCCTCTTACATGACGTCAGGAATCTGTGAAATATCGCAGTGTTCATTACAGCGCATGCACATTAAACAGGGCATTCACACACTGAACAATACCTAATAAATAATATTCAAGTAAAGTAGCCGCCGGTCACATTATCAACGGTTACTTATAACAGCTTCCGAGATGAAATAGCATGAGCGGAATAAAATATTTTCACTTGCAGCATCAAGGCGTTTAGTAGTTTGTGTGCGCACACATCTCTGTGAGCTCGTCCTTGCTCAGAGACATAGAGAGAAATAAGCAGCGCTGCACGTGTGTGCTTCTTTGCTGTCCAAGTTGTATTTTGAGCTGCAAAAGACCATTCGAGTTGAATGAAAACCTACTATCCTGACTCTCAATTAAGCCTCCATAGTGCTAAAAACCATACTCTTTCACCTTTTTCTTGGTCTGGTGGATCAAGTTAAAGGACAAGCTCAAAAGCTGAGATTCCCACTTAGCTAGAGTCCACTGCTTTGTTCGGTGCTACTTTGCAAGCTGCCACCATCGCTCCAAGTTACCAGAAGCAAGGCTGATCAGGTTTATCGGAGACTAAAGCGGAAACCCCTTTTTGGCGCTGCCAGATGACACTAGAACATTAAGAAATATTCGTAACAACGCTGCTTTGTCGAAGCTCACAGCATCTTCGACAAAGCAGTGTTGATGATATCTCAATAAAGTAAAATGCTGGGCTAGTTGGTACAACATAATGTGGAAATATATGAGGGCACAAGGTAGAGGGAAAAGCACCTGACAGAAAAGACAGGAGAGCGTCTTTCCTGTCAAGTGCTTTTCCCTCTATCTTGTGGGCTCATCTCATAAATTTCCACATTATGTTGATGATATCTATTTTCGATCAAAGAAAATAATTTTCCTGAAGGAGCAGATGATTTCACCAGTCCATAAAAAGTTCGCCCGTGCGCATTCGCAACTGCATCAGCCAGTCGCAGCAGAACGAAAGCATGGACGAGTTATTAGGCCCCTGTTCAGCGCTGGCCTGCTCTGCAATGCTACAGTACAGGGCACGAAAACGTCACTTAGGCGGCTTGCACCGCAGGAGCCTACAAGGAAAATCGTCACAACTACAATGTTGGAAAAAGTTCACTATATTGTAATACTCCCAATGTAATAACATAATTCAGTGACAACTGTGGTGAAGGAGAACTTCGCCTCAATTGTTGCTTTCCCCGGCGTGCATGAACATTCACTACTGTCGAAAGTGGGAGGGGGGGGTCTCAGCCCCCCTTACTTTTCTCAGTGGGGGAAGGGGGCTCGTACCCCCCTTGCCCTCCCCGGCTGGTACACCTATGCACAGATGACACAATTATCATTTGCAGCATCCTACACAAGCCACATGCTTCTTTGAAATTATCCACTTCCTCCTTCTCTGAGAAGGCACTGCGTTCAAGGTAGTTGGTATTGATCCATAACATTTGTAAGCGCTAAATGCACGTATGTAAGACGAGCGAACCGCTTGTCCTGTGTCCTTCACTTGTGTCATGTACGTGCATTTAACACTTACAAAAGTTACAGATCTCTCTTCTTTGTTCATTTACACCTCCTCCTCCTTTCCGAGCTCATGAAGTATCAAGTGTCTGCCCCTCCGTCTCTGCACATAGGCCGCTCCCCCACCTGAATCTCCATTATGCATTCCTACCTCTATGTAGTCCTACTTATTCTTGTATTTCAACGCTTATCTAACTCGGCGAACTGCCATTAAAATGACCCTGAAACAGTTTTTAAAGCTTTGTCAGCATTTAGGTTAGAGCATTATGAAACGATTCCCACCATAAATTGAGTGACACGCAGTATACCAAGGCCGCTACAGACAATTATATCATGCCCTCCTCACCTATGCCTGACCGCCGCAACTCACGAGGCACGCTGCCGATCGCAGAGCTTTCATGAGTGCGCTTGCCGTTTTGAGCTTTTACCAGTCTAGACCTCAGAGATGGCACACCGACAGGTTGCGTGTAGTCTCGGAGGCGATCACACAGTTTGCCTGGCAGCACACACGCCGTCTGGCAACAGAAACAAAGACCACGAAGTAAATGGTTGATATCGTGTCTGACAATCTTGTCTGATATCTTGTCTGATATGCGGCGATGGCGTAGTGGTTAGAGCATCCGCCTCGCATGCAAGAGGTCCGTGGTTCAAATCCCGGTGCTGCGCAGTTCCCAATCGGATTAAAAAAAAATCCGCGTGTTTATGGAACTGCATTAAGAGGCCTGGGGTGCGGCCTCACCGGTAACCACCGCCGGGAACGCACTTCCTCACCAGAGAAGGATTGGCCACCCTGGTGCAGTATCTGGCCACTACCTCCAACATGCATACGTCAAATAACTCACGGCCCTCAGTCCCCAGCAGCTGCGAAGCAACTGACCACGGCGGCGGTCAGATCTGCAACGTAGCCGAGGGTGCTAAGAATCTCTGGATCCGGACAGGCCGCCATTGGAACCTGAACTTGGCAACGTTTAACGCTAGAACCTTATCTAGTGAGGGAAGTCTAGCTGTACTATTCAAGAAGCTAGAAGGTGTTAAATGGGATATAATAGGGCTCAGTGAGGTTAGGAGGACAGATGAGGCCTATACGGTGCTACAGAATGGGCACGTCCTTTGCTATTGGGGCTTGGCAGACAGAAGAGAACTGGGAGTGGGGTTCCCAATTCACAGAAACATAGCTGGCAACATAGAGGAATACTATAGAATTAATGAAAGGGTGGTAGGTATCGTAATTAAACTGAATAAACGATACCAGATGAAGGTAGTACAGGCTTACGTGCCTACATCCAGCCATGATGACGCTTCAGTTGAAAGCTTCTATGAAGACGTGGAATCGGCAATGAGTAAGGTAAAAACACAGTATACTATAGTGATGGGCGACTTTAATGCAAAGGTAGGGAAGAAGCAGGCTGGAGACCAGGCAGTAGGAGATTATGGCATCGGTACTAGAAACGCCAGAGGAGAACTACTAGTAGAATTCGCAGAACGCAATAATTTACGGATTTTGAATACCTTCTACCGAAAACGAGAAAACCGCAAGTGGACATAGAGGAGCCCTAATGGCGAAAATAAGAACGAAATAGACTTTATAATGAGTGCACACCCAGGAATCGTGCAGGATGTGGAAGTGGTTGGCAAGGTACGATGCAGTGACCATAGAATAATATGGTCTCGAATTCGCCTAGACTTGAAGAAGGAACGACAGAAACTGATACGCAAGAAGCAAATCAATGAGCTAGCACTGAGAGGGAAAGTACAGGAATTCAGAGTGTCGCTGCAGAACAGGTACTCGGCTCTTAGCGAGGAAACCAACCTTAGCGTAGATACAATGAATGATAATCTGACGAGTATCATTACGGAGTGTGCAGTGGAAGTTGGAGGCAGGGTAGTTAGACAGGACACTGGCAAGCTTTCCGAGGAAACAAAAAACCCAATTAAAAAGCGTCAAATCATGAAAGTGTCAAGAACAACAGACAAAATAGAACTGGCAGAACTTTCGAAGTTGATTAATAGACGTAAAGTATGCGATGTAAGAAGGTATAACATGGAGAGAATTGAACACGCTCTGAAAAACGGAGGAAGCGTCAAAGCAGTGAAGAGGAAACTTGGGATAGGCAAAAGTCGGATGTATGCACTAAGGGACAAAGAAGGCAAAATAACTACCAATATGGATAGGATAGTTAAAATAGCGGAGAAGTTTTACAGAGATCTGTACAGTAGCCGAGACAACCACGACCTTAATACTATAAGAACTAGCAGTGACCCAGATGACACCCCACCAGTAATGATAGAAGAAGTCAGAAAAGCTTTGGAGAGCATGCAAAGAGGCAAAGCTGCTGGTGAGGATCAGGTAACATCAGATCTGCTGAAAGATTGTGTTGGAAAAACTAGCCACCCTGTTTACGAGGTGTCTCCTGACGGGAAGGGTACCAGAGTCTTGGAAGAACGCTAACATCATCTTAATACATAAGAAAGGAGATGACAAGGACTTGAAGAATTACAGGCCGATCAGCTTGCTCTCTGTAGTATACAAGCTGTTTACAAAAGTAATTGCTAACAGAGTAAAGAAAACATTAGAATTCAATCAACCAAAGGAACAAGCAGGATTTCGAACAGGCTACTCAACAATTGACCACATTCATACTCTCAATCAGGTAATAGAGAAATGCTCAGAGTATAACCAACCACTATACATAGCCTTCATAGATTACGAGAATGCATTTGATTCAGTATAAATATCAGCCGGCATGCAGACACTGCGGAATCAGGGCGTAGATGAAGTATATATAAACATTCTGGAAGAAATCTACAGTGGGTCAACTGCTACCATAGTGCTTCATAAAGAAAGCAACAGAATACCAATCAATAAGGGTGTAAGGCAGGGGGACACAATTTCCCCAATGCTATTTACCACGTGCTTACAGGAGGTTTTCAGAAGCCTAGAATGGGAACAGTTAGGGATAAGAGTTAATGGAGAATACCTTAGTAACCTGCGCTTCGCCAATGACATTGCATTGCTGAGTAACTCAGGGGACGAATTGCAACTCATGATTACAGAGTTAGACAAGGAGAGCAGAAAGGTGGGTCTTAAAATTAATCTGCAGAAAACGAAAGTAATGTACAACAACCTCGGAAAGGACCAGCGCTTCGAGATAGGTAATAGTGCACTTGAAGTTGTAAAAGACTATGTCTATTTAGGGCAGATAATAACCGCAGAGCTGAACCACGACATTGAAGTAACTAGAAGAATAAGAATTGTGTGGAACACATTCGGCAAGCACTCTCAAATTATGACAGGTAGATTGCTACTATCCCTCAAGAGGAAGGTATGTAACAGCTGTATCTTGCCGGTACTTAGCTACGGAGCACAAACCTGGTCAGTTACAAAGAGGGTTCAGCTTAAATTGAGGACGACGCAGTGAGCAATGGAAAGAAAAATGGTAGGTGTAACCTCAAGAGACAAGAAGAGAGCAGAGTGGATTAGGGGACAAACGGGGGTTGAGGATATCATAGTTGAAGTAAAGAAGAGGAAATGGACATGGGCCGGGTATGTAGCGCGTAGACAGGATAACCGCTGGTCATCAAGGGTAACTAACTGGATTCCCAGAGAAGGGAAGCGGGTTAGGGGGAGACAGAAGATTAGGTGGGCAGATGAGATTTAGAAGTTTGCGGGTATAAATTGGCAGCAGCAAGCACAGGACCGGGTTCACTGGCAGAACATGGGAGAGGCCTTTGTCCTGCTGTGGACGTAGTCAGGCTGATGATGATGATGATGATGATGATGATCTTGTCTGACAGGTGCTGCCACCCTACCAGTCGATCTTACTTTTGCACATTCTACAGCACATGACAGCCATTCAGATAAGCAGCTATGTGACGTGGCTGCTGACGTGCTCTGGACAGAGCATGTTGTTCTATGAATGGGCAGTTTAAAAAGCATTCGGCCATGTTGCAACGATTTGCACCAATTTCCAGTGACTGGCAGCTTTAAAGCGTAGTAATAAATTACACAGTTTGCGCAAAGTGCTCAAATCGGTCTGTAAGTAACCTTTGAGACCTAATCTACCAGCCCAATGTGTTTGTACAAAATCACCAAAACCATTCCAGGTTCCTTTTAACAAAAGCCCAGTGTTTTATCGGCCACTAATATAAGTCATAGCAAGACAAACCATTACAAAGTGCCCAGCTATAATTCATCGTCATCAACAACCACAGCATTTAAAAAATTCACAGCTACACAGGAGCGTGATTTGCTTAACAGACACATAGTAGATACTATGCAGTCGCTATCGCAATTGGCACCCTGGGAGAGTTTACAACGGCCAATATTCTACAATGTGCACAAATTTTCCATCCTTCACAGCATGGGTCACGTGTACATAAAGAAATGAAGAATGGCAAGCAAATGTGAATACAGTGAAATGGGTGCTGCTAATGCTATCGCACTGCACTCGAATATTCTCAATGTTCTTGACAGCAAGGCTATGAATGGCTTGCACTGCTGGCCTTAAAACAGCCATGTTGCAGTTCCGACACAGCCGGATGTGAAATGTGATGTTACGTCAGTGCGATCAGTATATTACGTGCTGGTTCCTTTGTTAGTCATGCACAGAGACAACAACATTCCAGCAAAGTCGTTGTCTCGTCAAAACAGGTTAATCCCTATGTGATTAGACTGCCTCAAAGTCACCTAAGTTGCGATGTTGGAATCATGTCTCACATATTTTAATCATATCTTACATTTGTAACACAGGCTACCAATATACAATAAAACGTCGATACATTTCTGAAAAAAAATTCGCACAATAAATGCAGGATCTGAAAATACATATGATCCAAATTGGTTGAATTTATTTTCACAATTGCGAGCCTAGTAGCCGGGAAATCATTGCCCTGTCGCAGTGGTCTATTGGCTAAAGTACTCGGCTGCTGACCTGCAAGTCAGGGTATTGAATTCAGACTGCGGCGGCTGCATTTTCAGTGGAGGTGAAAATGCTGCAGTCCCGTGTGCTCAGATTTGCGAGCACGTTAAAGAACCGCAGGTGGTCAAAATTTCTAGATCCCTCCACTACGGCGTCTCTCATAATCATATTGTGGTTTTGGGATGTTAAACCGCACATTTCAATCAGCTGGGAAATCGCATTAAGCAGGAATGTATCAGTGATGTTCTACTGTATAGGTCCACACAACTCCAAGAGCTTACATATTCAACGGAAAGTTATGGTCGTCAACTGTCTCTAGATTCAAATTTTAAATGAAGAGACAGTGTGCGTTCAGACTGAGTTCAATTGACAGCTGACGCACTAGGCAAGTTAACTGATGTCAGTCAACCATGAGGGTAATAAGTACGGCTGTACTGGGACTCCACAAACACATACCTAATCTACAGAAAGCTCTTGGTGGGCATGCACCACAGAAATGGAGCAAACATTACCACTCACTACTGGTGCATAAAAAATTAGACAGAAAAAAGATAAATGAAAAAATTAATCAGCAAAGAAATAAATTCATACATAAATACATAACCTGCATGTTACACTTCTAAGCCACATAAACTGAGATGGAACTTCTTTAAAAAGCATACGCTAAAATTTAAAAAAACCTTAATAGATGTATAAATATAAAAAGTAAGCAAACAAAATCCTTGTGTGACACAGCTTGGCTGGTCACCCACCTTCACAGAGTGGAATAGCTCCAGCTTTTTCCAGAAATGTTTGCAACACCCCCCTCGCAAAAACATGCACCTATAGCTGGAATTTATCATTATATTCCGCTTGCGAGATTATGCTGATTCCATTTACCCAAAAAGCCTCAACAACTGCCAACGACCGGGGATCAGTGTACAGGATTGCCAACAAGTTCTTTCGCCTACTTTGTACCAATTGCAAAATATCTAATAGCGACAAGAACGATGAATTATCATCATATTCATGAAATTCATTGATAAAATATTTCAGTTGACGGAGAGATTGCATCCTTCTTTGAAGACAAAGCGTACATTTTTCAGTTTCTGTGCACTATTGGGAAGGAAGAGACATCAAACACTGAGCTAACGATAATAAGCATTTTTGTTGTTTACAGTTTTCTTGATCTGACATGTGCTTGAAATATTTTGCTGCACACTTGATGATGACAGAGGCATGTTTAACAAGACAGACATGGGCATTTCGGCAGGATATTGAATATATAGTTCCTACTATTCTTCAAATGCTTGATGCAAGCAGAAAACCATCGCATATTATATCTGTTGTCATGGTGTTCAAGTAATGTACCATGACTGCCTGCGATTTTGACAAAATTATTGATACTCTATTAACAGCTAGTGTCAAACATCTGACAACATATTGCAATACTTACACTTGCTTTAAACTTCGTCTACAATAACTAATTTCATGCATTCATAAACAATCGATCATAATGCGTACCTTAAATAATGGAGGGGGGGGAGGGGCTACATGCACGATAATGTCTTGTATGCAAGATCCTATTCAGGGCACATGCACACAGCTGCACAAATCGGAAACTGAGCTATACACTCCTAAATATTTAACGGTTTACATTTCATGAACACACTTCACAACACTGGACAGAATCTCTCAATGGGCAGAATCGCTCAAATGCTATTTGCTGCGACGATGGCACACACAGCACAGCCGACGCTAACACTTGTTGCGATGATTACAAACTTTTCATTTCGGCGCGCACTAAATACATATCCTGCTTTAGAAAGGTGGATGATTACATCACGGAAATCTTCGAAGTTCTTTCCGATTACACTTGAAAGATGGACGGTACAACCCAGGAAACGCACGAAACGACGACATTCGCATCCGCAAACACACTTTTTACACAGTGCTCGTTTCTTCGTTTCCCCTGTCGATCGCACATGCTGACGGGGCAGTGAACACTGGCTGGCTACCGATATCTCCCCGGGAGTCTCTCAGCGCTTACCATGGTTACAACGATAAAATCAGCTGTTCCTTTTTTTTTTCCATGTCGCTGCAGCGCCCGCTTCAGCAAGCGCCATGTTTGCGAAGCGAGACGACGGGGCGGCCGTCCAGGCCGTTTTTCGCAGTAGCCAATGAGAGGCGAGCCATGCGAGCCGGCTGGCGGCTTGCAAAAGTTGAGAGCCGCTCTACCTGACGTCACAGAGACGGCCGCTCTTGCCCATTTGTGTGGTGCGGGTGTTAAGCTAGCGTGTGTATACCACCTTCGGCAATACAGCGCGGCATTTCAGCACCAAGAAAGAATTCTGCCGCCACCCATAAATACCTTCGCCGCTGCTTTTCTGCGATACGTTTTTCCAAGACCCTTTCCATAGCCCGCAAGTGCACTTCCCGGCGCTGCCTATTCGCTCAATGACAGTAACTGTCGTCTTTCAAGTGGAGACAAGGTCTCCTCATTTGCACGTGCCAAATGTGTGTTTTTGAGCTGAGCCAACATTTTCCGCATTAAACAGCAATCAAACTGCACTTGAACACGTTGTTTCCAGAAATTGGCAAGCGATCACCATTTGAGCTAAGCGCACAGCAGAACAGCTAGCATCAAAATTTTGAAAAGGGTGCAGAAAAAGAAAAGAAGGGGTGGGGGAGGAGGCTGCACATTAACTACGCTTTTTTTTTCATACATTCCTTGTTTTCCTTACCTAGAGCTCTAAAGTGCACACTATTTGGCGTTGAAGTCTTCAAGTACATTTTTCTATATTCCAACACTAAGGTCATTGACACGAAATATACTCATTCCCTTAGAGATTCCTTTAAAAATGATGAATATCAAAAGCGACACCATGCTACATACCTAACTACACCATGAAAACCAGCCCGTCTGGTATGGTAAGATGGCTTTTAGAAACCTAAATCCCCCAATCGAGGCTTCGACAAGACCGCCTAAGGCAACTTGACCCTGCTTTCAGGATTCCCTGAAATTTAATGCAACAGAGTGCGTGCGCGATGCTGTCACTTCTACGACCAACGTCCAGGTGCTACGGCTACACCTAGCTGATCCTGAGACTGCATAAGAATGGCTGCGGCAGTACAGTGCGGCTAGGAACACTTCTTGGATTATCCGGCACTCTGCAAAGAAGTGCGCGAAGCAAGTGACGCTACCTTCACAGTGTCCCACTTTCTAGTGTTTTTGTGGTGGGTGCCAGCCTTTCTCATGTGTGAATGTTGAATGGCACACGTGCGGACATTGCTATCACTAAGAGCGAAACTCAAGGCATGCGTAAATGAAATTGCGAGACACATTGTGCATTTTCGGAAAATGCGAACATTAAATTCAACGGGCAGAAATTGCACATTCGCTATTTTAAACACGAAAGCTTTCTCGAGGTATTAAGCAGTTGCAACGCTTCTTTTTGAAAAAGCCCGACAACAAGTGGCACAAGAGACCTAATTTCTAGAATAACCTGAAAGGATCGCGCGAGAAGCTGCGCATCGTCCCGTGCATACACTACGCGACATGTGCGTACCAGTTAGTTTTGTCTCTGCTAACTTCAAAGGATTGCAACGGTATGAATACATTGCCAAGAATGTTTTTTCACTGGTCGCCTTGCGCGAACAGATACTTTGGTGTGTTAGTGTTTGTGTGCCACACATGGCTGAAGACAGAATCTGGAAATGTAACTACTTAACGAATACGGGAAATTCGTACATGTTGCTCTGCATGGTATTAGAAAACATCGTGCTAAAATACTTCCGGACAGAAACTATTGGTTTTTCTGTGTTTTAAATTTTTGGCGCGAAAGGTAAAGATGCATGTGCACAACAAAAGCACGCTCAGAAAGGTTTCAAGAACTAGCAGCGTTTTCAAGGTTGGCAGCACTCTTGTGTCTTTATTGGCAGCAGTCAGTAATTTGTTTAAATTACGGGCAGCTATCAGAAACGCGTGCAAGAGCGCGAAAAGAGCGTACGCTCGCCTAAAGCACTAATTTGAAGAAAAAAAAAAACAGAGTAGGATATTGAATTGCAACATTTTTTCTAAGCGGCGCAGCGTGTGTAGTCGAAAAGTTTTGCAATAACGCATGCAATGGCTTACATGACTGATTTTCACTAAACGTGAGACGCTTCATAGCTTTCGTTACTAATGCATTACTAAGTAGTTTTCAATCTAACAACAAAAATGATTCATAAAGACTTGAATGCATTGCACACACACAGACATACACACATACACACATGTGTGTATGAAGTATGAATATATATATATATATATATATATATATATATATATATATATATATATATATATATATATATATATATATATATATATATATATATATATATATATATATATATATATATATATATATATATTATATATATATATATATATTATATATATATATATATATATAGTGCTGGCGTCGTTAATTACGATTGATAATGGCCAATGGCAGTGTCTCTTCAAAACGCGCACCCTTAATCATATCATTAACAATAGAACTTTACTACGATCGAACAGCATGGACCACAAACGCTCTTGAGCATGGCCTCCGAGTTTAGCTGAACGGCACACAGCCGGATGAATGGCTGAACGGCACACAACTGCAGTCTATCTCGGCGACCCGGGCTTGACCTGAGCAAAGTTAAGATCGCATTTCTTCAATGATGCTCTCTCGTGCGGGAAAAACTAAACGAGCCCCGCCACGTTGATCTAGTGGCTAAGGTACTCGGCTGCTGACCCACAGGTCGCAGGATTAAATCCCGGCTGCGGCGGCTGCATTTCCGATGGAGGCGGAAATATTGTAGGCCCCTGTACTCAGATTTGGGTGCACAATAAAGAACCCCCAGCCAGTCGAAATTTACGAAGCCCTCCACTACGGCGTCTCTCATAATCATATGGTGGTTTTGGGACGTTAAACCCCACAAATCAATCAATCAAAATCAATAAAAAATAACGGCGCGGATGCGGCAGTATTGGCATGGGTACAACGCCTGAAGCACGTTTTCTTGCCGAAATTTCTGTACTACAATAAAAAAATTAAGAAAACGCACGACTCCCAGGCCTAGCACCTTATTTACTGTCGATAATGTGTCGGCCTATTCAGACAGGTTCTTTTAGAAGGTAGACCGTACTCTTCACTGCTGCAGGTAAAAATTAATGAAAGTGTTGAAGTTGAAAACGTCAAGCCAATGATTACTGAAGTTTCACATTGGTCTAATTGAAATACTGAGACAATCAACAAGCATTACATAACTGCTGGAAAGCCTACTGATTTGACCATTTGAAGAAATATGCAAGGTGGTTTTCCTTTAAAGTTGTTTTCCAACCAAAATGTCTAGTTCACAAGACAGCTTTTCTCACTCATTGTGTTTTTACCTCTCCCCCCCCCCCTCCCTTCTTTACCAACAGGTGCCTCGCTCACTATGCGATCTGAGGGTTTGTTCGAGATAGGACACAGTAATTATTGGGGGAACATGTCGTTCTGCCACACTCGCGTGCCTTGAATGGAATAGGAGTGGTAAAAGTGAGCGAGAAAAACAACCTCGGCACGAGTGTTTTTTTTTGTTGAAGCACTATCTTGCAGGAAAGCCGCCTTGCAGATTTCTGCAAATGGTCAATTTTCTCTCCTTTTTTTTTTCTTTTTCAAACCCTCTAGAACAATTTCAAATGCTCTGTGCAATTGCAGTTATTTCTTCAATGTAATCATAAAACTTCAGTAAAGGCCTGACTCCACTTATCCATTCCAGCACTTCGGCGTGTGTCTGACGTGGCACCGAACCCTCTCTCATACGAAGGGAGAGAGCTTAGCTTCGCTAATCATGCGCCCTCTCTCGTGATAGAGAGAGGGCACGGCACCGCGTCAAGAAGCTTTGCGACAACGCACTGAAACATGGGGTCAGGCCTCAACGATTGTTGGCAGGCTACAGCAGGAGCATGAGATACAAAGACGAGGAAGAACATAGTGAATAATTGAGGTCAGCACTCTGGCTAGTGTTCTTGCTGGAATTAACTTATATCATGTGTTTGTATTGCGAGTTTTACAAAGTTATAATCATAGCAATCGTATGCAAGCTGGCAGATTTGGGAAAGTGGGCTATTTCTGTCACAAAATGTTCATGAATACTGCAAATTTCTACATCAGCTAGTATAAAAATTCTTGAATGGTTCATACAACCAAAATAGCCCGATACAAAGCATGGTAGCAGAGTGAACTCTAAAGACTTAAAAAAACCTGTAAAACTTCACAGATGTCTTCAAGAAACCTATTTTTGGGTGCGCTGAAGCTTAATAAACATATAGTAGCACTAAATTCTGAAGGTGAGGAATGATAGACTGGTGTTTTGAAAAAGTTGCAGCTCTCCTTTTCTTTTTTCCTTTCCTAGTTTTTTTTCTTTTTTTCATGAACTTTGTGCTTAAATATTATTTATTATCAATATCATTGCACAATGTTGTGCGTTCTGCAAGCTGAGTCTGCTCCGAGTACTTGTACCCTCAGTGAAGTGAAGGCCTATATGTGTGCAATTATATTTTTATTGCAGGATGGTCTTCCATAAGGTGTAGATATGCCAACATAAAAGCCATAATTAAACTGCCACAAAGACTGAAAAACGAAACACAAATTGCCCTGCAAAAATTCACATAAAAGTAAATTGAACAGAGACACAAAAAAGAATGATGCTTTTCTGTGCGGGCCCACACCTTTACAAATACTCATAAAATTGGCAAACGAACACAATCACAGCACACAATGTGCAGAAGCATTGCGTATACTGCGTCCCACTGAACAAAGGAAATCTTCATTGCGTATTTTGAGAGCGGCCTGGGGCCGGCCGATGCTATTCGGAGCCATGAAGAAGCTTTTTCTGGGAAGTCTGATGACCCTCTCTTGCTAGCCAAAGGCAGCATTAATCCGATCAGCAGGAGTGTGTACCATTTGCATGATGAGTGGAGAAAAAAAAATACGGCACATCGCGAAATCCCCTTCCAAAGCTTCTAGAGAAGATGGACGAGTATGCTGCTATAGATGAGTCGGTATGACATATAAGCCACAAATACAAGCAGGTAGAGCACATCGAAGCCTAACCTTCTAAAAAGACGCTAATGCCACTTGTAGCAATAATTGGTTTACTGTACAAATCTGCAGAAAATGAGATGTTATTCACTGCACATTTCACTCTTCCTTAGTTAATAAAAAGCAGTAATGGTCAATACTGGTAAACAGTTACTGTAAACAGGACAAGCCAAAGCTCATCAGAGTGATGCTTCAATATCTACAAGCATTAGATCAGCTGTAAAATTACAACTAGGTACAAATTCTGATCCTAACGGGCATGAACTGCTTGAATTGATCCTCCAGATTAGAGGAAGCATTGTGCATTAGCAGAGAGAAAGGAAAAGAAACATTGTGTGGAATATTGTAGGATTCATGGCCCTGCCGCGGTGGTCTAGTGGCTAAGGTACTCGGCTGCTGACCCGCAGGTCGCGGGATCGAATCCCTGCTGCGGCGGCTGCATTTCCGATAAAGGCAGAAATGTTGTAGACCCGTGTTCTCAGATTTGGGTGCACATTAAAGAACCCCAGGTGGTCGAAATTTTCGGAGTCCTTCACTACGGCGTCTCTCATAACCATATGGTGGTTTTAGGATGTTAAACCCCACATATCAATCAATCATGTAGGATTCATGGAATGCACATATGAAGTACCAGTAGAGAGAGAAAGAGAGTAAACGTTTATTTTGAAACAGTGCCCCGAGCAATGCCCGGTGTCACCCTGAGGTGGAAGGGCTCCTTAGTCCAGGAACCCTCTGGCTTTTACTGCCCTCTTGGCCCTGGCAACGAGTTGTTGTTGGTCTTCGAGGTCCTCGAGGGCGAGCTTCGCCTCCCACATTTCGATTAGGTATTCGTTCGTCCATTCTGCTTCATTATCAGTCGTGTATTGTTGTACATTACGTCTGGCAATACACTGGCATGCAAGAAGCAAGTGTGCCAGAATGTCCGGTACGTTGCAAAGCGGGCACATAGTTATATTTCGTTGGGTAGAGACGGTGCATTAGGGCCCCATGTGTGTATGTGCTGCTTTACAGGCATCTCAGTATTACGCTTTCCTCTTTTGTCAATTTTGGGTGTGGTGGAGGGTATACTCGTTGCTCCAGCCTGTAATGCTGGAGTAACGACAAGTAGGTGTTTTGAACAACTTCTGTCTCTTCAACGACGGGTCGAATGTCCAGTGAGCAGGGGGCAGCCCGGCTGACTGGCTCGCGGGCACATATAATTTCCCTTCATTTCCCCGCAGACCCTCGTGTCCTGGCACCCATAATTTACAAGTGTATGGGAGTGGAGTGCTTCGCCGTTTCAAAATATTGATGGCATTGGCTGAGATACGGCCCTTAGCGACATTCCTGCAGTCGGCTTGTGAGTCGGTTAAAACTACCGCGGCGTCTGTACATGTTGTGGTTGCTAGAGCGATTGCCGATTCTTCTGCGGTGTCTGAATTGAGTGCGTTGACCGTGACTGACGCTAATTCTTGGTCTTGAGAATCTACGACGCTGACAGCGTACGCGTTTCTATGCGGATACTTGGCCGCGTCAGTGTAGCGGGTGTCCGGGTCTCTCTTGAACTTTCGTTAAATAGCGTTAGCTCTAGCCTTGCGTCTACTTTTGTGGAAAGTAGGACGCATGTTGCGTAGAATAGGTGCGATGGACAGTGACTCTCTAACATACAGCGGGAGGCGCTTTTTCCGGTCTGCATCGGCGATGAACGTGTCACTGTAGTTGAGGTACCGGAGCACTGACCTCCCCGTGGGAGTCAGCTTGAGCCTCTCCAGCTGACTGTTCCTATGAGCTTCGATGAGCTCTTGCCACGTGTTGTGGAAGCCCATCTTTAGAAGACGTGTGGTAGAGGTCATTGACGGAAGTCCCAGGGCTACTTTAGTGGCCTTTCGTATCATGATATTGAGTTTTTCAAATTCAGCAGTTTTCAAATTCAGGTACGGCGTGCCATACGTAATGCGGCTGGTGAACAGAGCTTGCATTATACGTAGTGTGTCGTGCTCTTTGAGTCCGTTTCGTTGATTGGTGATCCTCTTGAAGAGGTGCGTGTGTTGTGATAGTGTCCGTTCGAATCTCGGTAGGGTGGCAGCTCCCGATCCATCCTTCTAGATGTGAACTCCAAGTACTCGCAGGGTCTCGACATTTGGAATTAAGGTCCCTTTCAGCGTTACGCTAGGGTCGGGCTCGTCGTATAGGGGGGTCTGCCTCTTGTTCTCACTTAGAGGACGAGGGGCTCGGATTTCTCGAAACACAGCAGAGACCGCAATTTCTGAGATACCATTCAAAGGCATCTACGGCGGTTTGTAGGCGGGTTTCTTGTCTCCCAGTGTTCGAAGCCCTAATCCAGAGCGTGATGTCACCAGCATGGATCGCGTGCCGTAAATCTGGTATTTTGTCGAGAATTTTCGGCAGATTGATCATAGCCACATTGAAAAGTAATGGCAAAATGACCGAACCCTGCGGCGTGCCTTTTTTCGGTATACTTGGAAGCTTTTGCTGCGGATGTTGCATATGCCCACAGTTGCCGTACGGTTCACCAGAAAGTTTATGACATACATGTAGGTTCTAATGCCGCAGCCAACGCCTTCGAGGTTGTTGAGGATCGCGTCGAGGCTGACGTTATCGAAGGCCGCCTTGACATCGACTCCGAGTATGGAGTACTTTCTTCGATAGGTGAGGTGATCAAGGAGGTCTTCTTTGAGCAGTAAGCGCACGTCGTGCGTCGAAAGATGCTGCCTGAAGCCGAACATGGTGTCCGGTAGGTGTCCACTGTCTTCCAGTTACTGGGTTAAGCGGTCGTGCACCATGTGTTCGAATAGCTTTCTCATGCATGAGGTGAGAGAAATCGGGCGTAGGTTCTCAATGCCGACTGGTTTGTTATGCTTACGGATCATGGTGATTTTCGAGTGCTCTGATACCGCAGGTAGCTCTCCTTTATCACGACAGTCGTTGTATATCGAAGAAGAGCCGTGGTGGCCTGGTGCGGTAGGTTGCACAAGTGCTTGTAGACAATCCTGTCTATTCCGAGGCTGGTATTTCTTGTCAAGTTCGTTAGGGCTGTGTGCAGTTTAGCCTGGCTGAAGGGCTGGTCGAGTTCAGTGTTTGGTGGGCCAGCGTATTCTGTGGTGTGAATTGAAGCCCCAGTGGGTGCATCGCTACAGAGCTTCTTTTGTATTTCTTTTAGGAGGTGTTCTTCTGTACCAGCGTAGTTTCAAATAAGTGTGGCAGCTTGGGCTAGTTGGTATGGCATGACGATAGTTATAGCGGGAAAACAAAACGATGACACAGAGACAGGAAGGACACGAAAGACACGAGCGCTAACTTCCAACTCATGCAGAGTTGGAAGTTAGTGCTCGTGTCTTTCGTGTCCTTCTTGTCTCTGTGTCGTCGTTTTGTTCTCGCGCTATATCTTTCGAATACGCCTCTGAAGGTGCTCCTTCTGTGCTGCTTTGGAGGGTTGCGTGGATAGAAGTGTGCGTAGCAGATGCCAGGTATTCTTGCTGCTCAGAGTCTTCTGCAGCTTGTCACAGAAAGCGTGCCAGTTCTGCCTGGCCAATTGGTTCGCATAATCTTGAGATTGCTCGGTGAGAAGAGAAATGCGTTTCCGTAACTTTCTGTTTAGTTTTTGCCGCTTCCACCGTTTTTGATGTCCTCTTCTAGCCTCCCAAAGGTGGAGAAGATGTGCGCGACGGTGAGTGTATCGACGTCAAGCTGTATGTCCTTAGTGTAGCATTTGGCTACCTTGAGCACATTCTTAAACCAGTCTTCGATGTCGATTGTGGTGGTTTCAACGTCGAGGTCATTCCTAAAGAATTGCCATTCCCTTAACCGCGTTATTCCAGTCTTGGTCTGCTTACGAGTGTGCGCCATGGAGAGTTGGATGATGTGATGATCACTACCTAATGTTTCCGGTAGCGCACTCCACTCTGCCCCAGTGACGTTCGCCGTAGATGTAAGATCGGGATTTGTATCCCTGGAGATGCTGTTCCCTATTCTCGTCTTCTGAAGAGGGTCGTTCCAACGGGTTAGTCTGTGATGTTGAGCAGTATTGTGCACCCTAGAACCCTTCCTCGTGGTTATATTGCCACAAGGCAGTAGTGGGATTGGGGCATAAAGCAGTAGAGGGTCCCTGGCTGAAAGGAAGGACTACGAAGTGGATAGAGACTGGTTCCAGCCCGCCAGTGCCCCAGGCATTGTCATCGCGTGTAATCGTTGTGAATATCTGTAAATATACGTTTCCTTGTAAGATTATTGGTAGAGGTACGGGGTACGCCTACCTGGCTCTTCCGGCAAACCAACACGGAACTTCAGAGTGGTCGCCACCTTCATTTTCCTGCAATGGCTCAACAGGCGCACCCACACGAGCAACAGCAGCCGCAGCTGCAGCAGCAGCAGCAGCAGCACCAGCACCAGCTGCACCAGCAACACCAGCAGCACCAGCACCACCAGCAGCAGCAGCAGCTGCCTCCTCTGATTATCCTGCCTCCACGAGACCGCGGAACTTTCTCGGGCACAGGCAAGGACAAGGTGAATGTTGAAGATTGGGTCGCTTTGTACGAGCGCGTAAGCGAATACTATAGGTGAGACCCTACGTTGATGCTGGCCAACGTAGTATTTTACTTGCGGGATACGGCGCTCACCTGGTATGAGACGCATGAGTCGGAGTTGACCAGCTGGGACCTTTGCAAACTGAGCTTCTCGAGTTATTCAGCAGGCCATTTGGGCGACAGCAGGCCGCGAGGAAAGACCTGGAATGTCGCGTGCAGACATCGACAGAATCATATGTATCTTACATACAGGACGTATTGGGCCTCTGTCGAAAGGTGGACGAGAACATGAGCGAAATTGACAAAATCGCTCACATATTAAAGGGAATTGCCGATGACGCCTTCAATCTGTTGATCGTTAAAGATTGCGCCACCGTCTACGCGGTTGTGAAGGAGTGTCAGCGCTTCGAGCACGCCAAGAACCATCGCATAACCCGCCAGTTTGCGTGTCTGCCTAATACGGCAGCCACTTCGACCTGCGAAGACAGCCCCAAGTCCACGCAAGCTACATCATCCGAAAATGTCACCTGAATCGTTCGCCGCGAAATCGAAGCAATGGCTCCTGCAGCCATCGCCTCTGACGGTCTTCAAGACAACGCATCCACCGTCTCCCTCATCCAAGCCGTCGTTCGCCAAGAAATACCAAATTTCGGCATCACACCTGTTTGCGCTGTTCGCACCACCGAGAGCTCGGCTTCTGTTAACCAGATTCCGGTGTACCCTTCACGCTACCCTTCCCGCTACCAGAACCCTGCTGAATGGAGAACGTCGGATGATAGACCGATCTGCTTTCACTGCTCTCGCGCCGGCCACATTACACGCTACTGTCGCAATCGTTGGTCATCCAATTCATCTTGGAACACTGGGACATGGCGTCGCTTTGAAGGCAGTTCTCGCCGCTCCGTACGATCCACAGCCTGCTCCTACTAACGTTCAGGGCCGAAGGTTCAGCCGGTCACTATCACCCCAAGGCCACCGATCTCTCTCGCCGATGATTTCTCGATCCAGGTCCCCTGCACGACCTGGGCCCTCAACCTCGGGAAACTAGACCATGCAGCTCCCGGAGGTGATGCTGCATTAACGACCCATTCGGCAAATCCTCTGTTGACGATTCCTACACGCCGCAATATTCTGGACCTTTTGGTGGATGACGTTACCATTACAGCCCTCATAGACACTGGTGCACAAATTTCAGTCATGAGCGCTGCTCTCTGTACTAAACTGCGAAAAGTGATCACGCCTCCTATTAAGTGTGCAGTAATGCTTGCCGATGGGAGCGCATCTGGCGTTCTCGGCATGTGTACCTCTCGCGTGTGTATTGCTGGGCGCCAGACCGTCGTATTGTTCACCGTGCTTCAGCAGTGCCCACAGGACGTGACTCTTGGCCTCGACTTTCTCTCTGCGCACTCCGCCCTTATCGACTGCTCGACGGGTCTTCTTCGGTTGGAACTGCCTTTTGACGCCGCTGTTGCCCGTCATGCTCAAAGTCGCCTTTGTGCCACCGAATTCCTGCATCTTCCGCCGCAAGCCGCGACTTACGTGCAGCTCGTGTGTGATCCGCCTGTGCGCGATGGTGAATATGTCGTTTCACCTATCACCGACGTTGTGCTAAAGCACTCCATTGCTCTCCCGCACACCGTGGTGAGAGTATGCCACAACCAGACCCATCTGTCTCTTTTGAACTTTGGTTTCTCCACGCATGTGCTGCCTGCTGGTATTAAACTAGGCGTCATGTCGTCGTTGCAAGAGTGTGATATTTCTGAACTGTCGGCTCAGCAACCTACTCCGAATGTCAACTTGCTCACTGCGCCCAACCTGTCAAGCATTGACATTGCCAAAATGATAGCGCCAGATCTTTCGCCCTCCGAAGCACAAGACCTCCACCGTCTGTTGACATCCTATGCGGACATATTCGATCTTGACAACCGCCCTTTAGGCCAGGCATCAGTTATGACCCATCACATCAACACCGGCGATGCCAACCCAATTCATCGCCGCCCTTACCGCGTCTCCGCTGCCGAACGCTCTGTCATCCAGAAAGAGGTCAAGAAAATGCTCGCCAAAGGCGTCGTCGAACACTCATCTTGTCCGTGGGCATCCCCGGTCATGCTTGTCAAGAAGAGAGACAACACATGGCGGTTTTGCGTCGACTATAGACATCTCAACAAAGTCACTAAGAAGGACGTTTACCCTTTACCAAGAATAGATGACGCCCTTGACTGCCTTCATGGCGCAAAGTTTTTCTCGTCCATTGACCTTCGATCTGGTTATTGGCAGATCGCTGTTGACCCACGGGACCAAGCAAAAACAGCATTTGTAACCCCCGATGGGTTATACCAATTTAAAGTAATGCCGTTTGGGCTTTGTAATGCGCCGGCCACCTTTGAGCGCATGATGGATTCCCTTCTGCGCGGCTTCAAATGGTCCACTTGCTTATGCTACTTAGATGATATAATTGTTTTTTCACCGACGTTCGCAAGCCATCTAGAGCGACTGTCCAGTATTCTCCAAGTATTTCGCAACGTTGGTCTCCAGCTGAACTCCTCCAAATGCCGTTTCGGCCATCGCGAAATAACTGTACTTGGTCACCTCGTTAGCGCATCTGGTGTACAGCCCGATCCGGACAAAATTTGCGCATTGACTCAATTTCCCGTGCCCTCTTCTCATAAGGATGTCCGGAGCTTCCTTGGTTTGTGCTCCTATTTTCGCCGCTTCATCCGAAATTTCGCCGATATTGCGCGGCCTCTCACCGAGCTTCTTAAAAAAGACGTCCCATTTACTTGGAATTCGCCTCAGAGTGCTGCATTTTCGGCGCTCATTGCAGCCCTCACGACCACGCCAATATTAGCCCACTTCGATCAGACTGCCCCGACAGAAGTTCGTACGGACGCGAGTGGCCACGGAATTGGTGCTGTTTTAGCTGAGCGTCAGCATGGACGTGACTGTGTCATCGGCTACGCCAGCTGCCTTTTATCCCCTGCCGAGAGGAACTATTCCATCCATCACCGAAAGAGAGTGTCTTGCTCTTGTTTGGGCTGTCGCTAAATTTCGCCCGTACCTCTTCGGCCGCAGTTTTACTGTTGTAACTGATCATCATGTACTCTGCTGGCTTTCCTCACTAAAGGATCCCACGGGACGTTTCGGTCGTTGGTCTCTCCGCCTCCAAGAATACACCTTCTCGGTCGTGTATAAATCTGGTCACCTCCATCAAGACGCCGACAGCCTGTCACGGTATCCAGTGGATCCACCAGACGCCACAGAGAGAGCTACGGAGGCTTGCGTCTTATCAATGAACCTGCCGCTGGTCACCTGGGAGTCACCCGCACTTATGATCGCGTCCGGCGCCGTTTTTTCTGGCCACGCCTATATCGCTCTGTGCAAAAGTATGTCACCAGCTGCGACCTTTGGCAACGTCGAAAACGACCAACATCGCTTCCAGCTGGCCTTCTTAACCCTATTGAGATCCCTGCTGAACCATTCTACCGCTTAGGGCTCGACCTTCTCGGGCCATTTCCCACTTCTGCATCCGGGAACAAATGAGTTGCCGTAGCGACCGACTACGCGACACGTTACGCGATCACCCGTGCTCTTCCAACCAGCTGCGCTACCGATGTCGCCAACTTTCTGCTACATGACATCATATTGCATCACGGCGCTCCTCGACAGCTAGTTACTGACCAAGGCCGATACTTTTTATCTCGCGTCGTCCAGGATATCGTACGTTCCTGTTCCACGAACCACAAGTTCACAACGGCATACCATCCACAAACTAATGGACTTAGAGAGCGCCTGAATCGCACTATCACGGACATGTTGTCAATGTATGTTTCTCAAGACCACCGTGACTGGGACGCAACGTTACCCTACGTCACCTTCGCTTACAACTCCTCCAGACATGACACCGCAGGCTATTCCCCGTTCTACCTTCTTTATGGACGCGAACTTTCACTGCCTCTTGATACACTCCTTCCCGCTGGTTCAAGCTCCCCTGTCACATACGTCCGCGATGCCATAGAGCGAGCCGACGCAGCACGACAGATTGCCCGAGAACGACTCATGCTTTCTCAAGCCTCTCAGAATGATCGATACGATCGTCACCACCGCGAAGTTTCGTATGCACCAGCTTCTCTCGTACTCTTGTGGACCACATGTCGTCACATCGGCCTCTCAGAAAAACTTTTATTTCGCTATGACGGACCATACAAAGTCCTTCGCAAGATCATGAACCTCACCTACGAGATACAGCGAGTCGTCGACGAAGCGCACTCAATGCCACCACCATCCACTGTTGTGCACGTCGTAAGACTGAAGCCTTATGTGTCACCCAACACTCCCCTTTCGTGACAATAAGCGCCGGGTCGGCGCTTTAACGCCGCGGGGTAGTGCCACAAGGCAGTAGTGGGATTGGGGCATAAATCGGTAGAGGGTCCCTGGCTGAAAGAAAGGACTACGAAGTGGATAGAGACTGGTTCCAGCCCGCCAGTGCGCCAGGCATTGTCATCGCGTGTAATCGTTGTAAATATCTGTAAATATACGTTTCCTTGTAAGAATATGATAGCCCCATGCTGTGTGAGAGGCGTTAAAGTCTCCCATTATTATGATCTGGTGGCCATTCGTGCGTTTCCTGATTTCTCGAATGAAGGGATTGAAGTCTGGTAGTTGGTCTCGTGGAGGAAAAATGAAATTTTTGAAAATGAAAACCAGTAGAAAATTAAATTTTTCAATACCCTACTTTTCCAGGTAATATAAAATGAAGGCCCTTATCGTTTCAAAATCCTCTCGTGAAGGCACTACTTTCACTGCTGCATGTGGAGGACAGTGCTTGTCCTCATACTACATAACTTTCACACAGGCATTAGAAGTGCCTAAAGTACCCAGAAACCTTCGATAAACTGTACTATACAAGCTTCACAGAAGTGCAAGGGCTTCTTGGTGGTGAAACACGTGTATAAAAGATGAGCAGAACCATTGCAATCAAACTCCAATGACTAAGTGGAAGAGACAGGCATGCAATCTGTACCTACAATTACTGCATTGAAGAATGAAAAGAGAAGACTCACAATAAAATAATGTGTGGATATGTGTAGGTACCCAAAATGCAATGCCAGCACAGCACGTAAAGTTTTCCCATAAGACAAGGTAGAATAAGGCAATGCTAGAACACTCTTCGAGGGCCGATTCGGTGAAACCTGGCTATTATTTGCTGCCTGCCTACTAAAACAGACACTAGCGCAAGTTGGTACATAGCTAAAAGCTGTAAACAGCACATAAATGTCAAAAAAAAAACAAAGCCCCAAGTGCAGTGCTCACTTTAAAACAGTTTAAATTTACATTTCTATGACTAATGCACTGCTACTAAAAGTGTTGGCACACTCACTCATGTCAGGCTATGCCTGTTTTATTGTCCTTACTCATTAGTCGGAACATTTTAGTACAGGCACCTCCAAATGAAATATTGCTTTTAGGGCTAAGAATATTGATGCATGGTTAAAAGATGAAAAGTACAAGGTTATGCATCTCTTGTTTATGTTTGAATTTAACAGTAGTATGGTGCAATGCTACAGTAGTCCCTATACACAAATCAGGCTCAAAGCTAGAAATAAGCAACTACCGCCCAGTGTCGTTTACGAGCTCATGCTGCAAAATATTCGAACATATAATTTTCAAGGCCATATTAACTCACCTAGAAACAAATGAGCCCCTTTACAAACATCAACATGGCTTCAGATCAGGTCTCTCAACTACAACCCAATTAGCTGAATTACCTCACAACATAGCCAATGCAATTAACGAGAATAGTCAATTACATGCAGTTTTTTTAGACTTTTCTAAAGCGTTCGATGTTGTTTCACACAAGGATTTAATAAAAAAAAGTATCGGCCTTTGGTAATTATGGTAAAATAGTAGCGTGGATTAACAGTTTTTTAACCAAACGGAAACAGAGAGTAACAATCGATAACCATCTATCGCAACCGCTTGATGTTTACTCCAGAGTACCTCAGGGATCGGTACTTGCTCTGCTTTTGTTTTTAATGTTAATTACCGACATTTAATTTTCTGTTAATAATTCTGTTCAACTATGACTATTTGTAGACGACTGTATCGTGTACACAGTCGTGCACAACTCAAATGATCAAGTTAACCTGAACGATTCATTGCAAATGATCTATTCCTGGTGCGATACTTAAGACATGAAATTAAACACAACCAAAACTCACTTCATTTCATTCACAAATAAGACCAACCCTCTTAACTTTACATATACTATACAAAACACAACTATCGACAAAAGCGACCAAGTAAAATACTTACGCGTTACTTTCTCATCGAACCTCAACTGGGAACCACATGTTTTAGACATATGTCGTAAAGCGGAGAGGAAACTACCCTTCCTGAGGAGAAAATTGCGCTATGCACCATCACACCTTAAACTTATTGCATACAAAACACTAATTATACCATGTTTAGAGTACGCCGATCTCATCTGGAGTGCACATCAAAAGCACCTCATTAATAAAATAGAAAGAATACGAAAATTGGCAGTTAGATTTGTATATTCAGACTTCTCGAGGCAATCCAACTCTGGAGGCTTGCTGGCAAGGGCAAAATTAAAACCTTTTTCACAACGCAGAATTATCTCGCGACTAAAATGTCTTTACCAATTATATCATGGTCAATTCCGCATAACGTGCTCTCATTACCTGTTTGACCCACCAAACACTCGTCGTGATTGAACCATTCCAAAACTATCCACCAACCTTTCAGTCGTGTTAACGCTCACAAACATTCCCTTTTTCCGTCAGCTATCCACCATTGGAATAGACTAGACAACAATATTGTGTGCGGTAACATTATTCAATCATTTATGAACTTAATACAGTGTGTCCATTTTGAATTATGAGCTTTTTGGCATATCTTTCTTGTCCCGGTATGTATTTTCTTTTGATGCTTAGTATATATCTTCTTGTCTCCACTTCTGCATGGGCCGTGAAAAGCCTGCAGTATGTTCAAATAAAATCTTTTTAAAAATGACAAATCAGCTAAAATGCGTGTACTCTTTACTGTGGATATGCAGGCGCAGATGTGCTCACAAGTAGCCAGTCCAGCAACGGCTGGGCGGTCCTCATCGTCACACCAATTATGCGCCGAGCCCAGCACCTAGAGTCTGCACAAAGCATTACTTTCGTGGAATTGACATCGTCGTGTGACTTAGACGGAAGCACAGATACTGTGCTGCTGACATCGACAAAGGCTGGGGCGGTGCCCATAGCAGTACTGGTTCACAGCTCCTAGAGCAGGGAGGGGTATGCCACGGCCTTCCAGCTTTTCAAGCAAAGATTTCCATTTTGCTTTGGCAACAAGCAGGCACAAATCTTTCATATTATAGCAACCTCGTGTTTTTTTCTTCACATTGTATTGTATCCTTACCTTTTGATCAGCATCTAGCCCAAGATGTTTTACTACAATGGTTTGCTAAATGCAAATGTAAGCACAGTTGACTGCCCCAACTGAGAGATTAGCAAAGGGTAATAAAAAGATGAGAAAGAAATAGGAGGAAAGACAAGGGTAAAGAAAAAAGAGACAGGTCGTAAATTAACCACGGCATGTGGCACATAAACTATTAGAGTGATGAAGAGAAAGTTATTGTATTTATGTTATGGTTTGAAACATTATTTATCAAAATTTTTGCCTGCAGGCACCGCAAACCTTTATGAGCGACAATTCGAGTGCGAAAAAGGGCGCCTTACACGAGACCTGGCCATCTGCAAAACAGCTCTTGTGTTCCTTTCATGTTTCCCAAGCAGAGTGGTGATGGCTGACAGCTGTACGAAATAATGTAAAGATGACCACCGTTAATATATGAAGTGTTTCCAGAAGATAAGAGAATGTTGTTGGACTTCAAAAAACACAAAATGGAATTTGAACACTTCCAAGTGAGACATTGCTAGGACATTACTGTTTTCACTTGTGTAATGCTTTTCCCTTGCTATAATACTAGGCGTCCTCTAACTGTAAAGTGTCAAGCAAGCGCCACACTACGGGGAAAGATAATCCACCCAGATTTTGAAAGCGGTGCTTGCTCTGTCCCCGACTAATATTCAAGATGGTGGTGGGAGAGCCACTAAAATAACAAACAAAAAGACTCATCCAAGTTTCTATTGAAATGCTTTATTTATAAATCATTTCATAAACAACATTATATTATGCATTTAGTGTACTCATTCTTGTGGTTCTTTTTACACAAGCGACGCTTTTCTTGAAATAAAAGGTGGCCTCGGGGGAGGAGGGAAACGAGGGCTTGCTCAGTTATTGCTGCTTATTTTGGATCTCCGGAAAAAAAAGGAGGGAAACGCTTGCTTGACAATTTATGATATGTGTTTCCCTGGTTGACATAAAAAAGGAAAAGTCCTAGTGAAACTTTCAAAGACATCTAAATATCTTCACAAAAGGAAAACACAAAAGGAAAAACTGTGCTTAATAGGTGGGGGGGGGGGGAGGCTGGTAATATGCGTGGTTACATGTGTAATTTCTTTCCTTCTTGCATCGTTAAAGTTAGGGGGGCGGTTTTTATGCAGCAGAAAATTATGTGCGCGAACATACGGTATATTTCTTGAAATCAGTGACACAATGTCAGCACAACCGCTACAATTTCTACTGAGTCACCCGTTTCTTAGTCAATGAAAGCCAAATAGGTCAATCGTAGTCAGCAGATTTATCAGTTGCCCGAATGAGGACGAAGCTGTGATGTATTATCGAATACTCATTCCTGAGACTAAGACAGTTTTCAACCTACCCACTCCTAATCACTAGTACAGCTGAACATTTGAAGTAAGTGTGTATAGAGGGTAGCAAACTTCTTAATTAATATATCCTTTGTTCTTAAACTCAAGTTTTTAAAGGGACCCTGAAACAGTCTTTTAAATTTTGTCAGTATTCAGGCTAGAGCACCATCAAATCATTTACACCACAGACTTAAAAGCCTGCCATCTACGAAGACCGCAACGAACAATTCTATTCTTACCCTCTTTCTCACCCCCTTGCCTAACCTCAACTCATGAGACACGCCCGCAAAATGCGTTTGGCTGACTCGCAGTGATCTGCAGCAATATGCAGCTTTAAAGTTTTGTAATGGATCGCAAAGTTTATGCAGAGAGCTAAAATCAGTCTGTAAATTGCCACTGTTGATTGATGATTGATATGTGGGGTTTAACGTCCCGAAACCACCATATGATTATGAGAGATGCCGTAGTGGAGGGCTCCGGAAATTTCGACCACCTGGAGTTCTTTAACGTGCACCCAAATCTGAGCGCACGGGCCTACAACATTTCCGCCTCCATCAGAAATGCAGCCGCCGCAGCCGGGATTCAAACCCGCGACCTGCGGGTCAGCAGCCAAGTACCTTAGCCACTAGACCACCGCGGCGGAGTGTAAATTGCCATTGCGACGTAGTATACAGGCCCACTGTGTTTATAAAATTCGTCATAACCGTTTCAGGGTCCCTTTAAAGCGCATAGCACTTTAGTGGCTCATCTTGTCGTTCATTCATAGATCTCTATTGGTGTGATTATGCTCGAAATGAAGTGATTATACAGTTCTAGAACAGGGTCAGCAAACTTGGTTAAGATAGGTGAACAATGTTTAAGAATAATATGGTGAACAGAAGTAACTAAGCATTAGCAAAAATTAAAGGGGCAGTAAGGAGGTTGTGACATTTTTTGTACAGCCCCCAAACAAGCTCGCCAATTTGTACAGTGGACCGCGGCAATCACATTTGCCGAACATCACAGTGCTGCACTCTGTGCAGACTATCTATTTGAAGAAATAATTCCTGTGCCTGACCAAGCCTCCTCATATGCGCAGATACGCAAACTTGCACATGGGCAACTTGACATACCACTGAGCTCATCGATTGGTCCTTTGCCCTATGAAATGACGCCTTTGTCCTGGGGTGATGCAGTTTGGCTCGCACAGTCTACTGTTATCATTTTCCTGTACTGCCCTCTGCTGTTTTGTAGTACCAGGAAAAGTGGAATTGCCAGATCAAAAGCCTCCGACATAAAGAGGCGTCTCACTGCTTCATTGCTATAGGCAAAGGGTGCTCCTCGCACCACGCTTTCTCTCTGCGCTGCTATGACACGTGCCTATGTGTGGGAGAAGAAGCCCTTCTTGGTCATTAGTTATGTGCTGATGATGTATTGCTGATGTTGTGTCACGTTGCCAAAGGGGGTAGTCATGATGACAAGTTACGCTTTGCCCTTCTTATAACGGAGAATGGTGCTGAGGACAAGGGAAAACCTTGATTGATTGAGTAATATGTAGGGTTTAACGTCCCAAAACCAACATAACAATATGAAAGACGCCGTAGTCTAGGGTTCCAGAAATTTGGACCACTTGCGGTTCTTTAACGAGCCCCCAGATCTGAGCACACGGGCCTACAGCATTTCTACCTCCATTGGAAGATGGGAAAATTTCAAACCAGCTGGAACAGATATCCTAACTTCTGTAACCGTAGCATGAATTCGCAAAATTCTTGTGGTAGCATTTTGAAATAGCAAAAGTCCACATATTTATCTTCATTACAAATTTTCGACTGAGTTGTTTACTTGCCTTTTAACCTAGAACGTTATTGAAACATGCAACTAACACTGTTGCTGTGCAAGTAAGAGTGCAATCCATGCGCCAAGCAGGCAAGTGCTCCTCAGTAATTCAGTGCCTTCGTGGCTACATTCAATGGGGGAACGACCTGATGGAACTTACTGCAGAATACATGTATTATAGTGCTGTAACAAGGAGAAAGCCTGTAAAGCACAGCAAAAATAAAGCGCATGTCACACACTAAGTATACGAATCTCCGTAACGATATTCCACTCGTGCCAGGCAAACCCTACTTGCCTTTCTCAAAGACTGACATTATCAACTTTTTGGTAGGTGGAACAGTGAGAACTCTATGACCAGGAATCACTGGGTGTTCATGTTATGCACTTTCTCAGCTTTCACAGCAATGGAACAGCATTTACTGCAGGATTTAGAACTACGCCAATTGTATAACTACACAATTGTTTCATCTTGCTGCTTTCCCACGAAGTATGCTTAATAAAGCCCTTCTAATCCCACTAATAGGATATACACTGATACAGAGTAGCTTGATCGTCACTGCCTTCGCTTAGTGGGGTCATGAACTATTCCTTGTTCTTGGTAAAAAATGCATCCTGCAGAAAGCAGACACTACTATATATGAGTAGCTCAGCAAAATCTAAAATTCTTGCAAGGCAACGAGAGTTTGCAAGTGCAGTAACATTTCGCCCAATACAAATTTACAACAGTCACCTTCCATCTGCATGTTCTTTTTTCATTTTCTATTTCAAATACTTTATGCAAAAGACGAAAATCAGCTGGAGGCAGCAATTCCACACTTGCAGTCTTTACCTCACACATTATAGGTCGAAAGAGTTCAGACATTTCTGGAGCATAAACATGATTGGGTGCTCCTTTACCATGCTGGCGTTGTCACAAGAGGACATAACACCAACAACTACTCTGAAGCATCCGTACAAATTCTGAAGGATGTTATCCTCAGCCAAACGAAAGCTTACTATGCAGTGGCCCTAATCGACTTCATAATACCAATCGGGAAAAATATTTCGAAAAAAGGCTTCTGCACCATGCACATAATCGGGAACCTTCACACGAAATCGGCTTTGAGCACCAGCACCAAAAAAACCTCAAGTATTTTTCCAAATTCTGTCATCAAAATTGAAAAAAATGCTTACAGTGTGCCAAGCTCTTCTGGCACTGGGATGTATGCGGCAAGAGCTGACGTGGGACTGTGCACCTGCTGGGTAGGAAGACAAGGCGCCTTCTGCAAACATCAAGCCCTCGTCCAGCAAAACTTTGGAGGGCCTTTCCTCAACAGCCCTGCTCTCACACAAGCCGATTGCAGTGACCTGGGCCCCCTGGCCCTTAGCGACAAGTGTCCCCCAGCAGAGTTTTTCCGACCTTTTCGAATTTCCGATTGCTCTTCACCCTCCCCCCATCCTGGGCCCAGCAAGTCAGCAACAGAAGCAAGCCCCTTCTTCGTCGAGGCAATGGAAATGTTAGAAGAGGCTCCTTCTAACAGGAATCCACGACAAGAGGTACTTTATGTTAGAGTTCAGTCGCCCAAGGTATAATCAATGTTCCGAGACTCAGTTATTTTAATAACTTAACTTTTATGTGATGTGTGTGTGAAAACAAGAGCTTTCGCGGTTATTGTTATAGCCTGTGTATCCCAAATTTGAAGAAAATGTTCCATGCAGTAAGAGATAGAAATATTAAAACAGCAAAGCCTGTTTGCAAGTGTTCGAAATGAGGACTGCAAGATATTATGCCCAGACTCTTTTAATGGGTTATTAAAAAGAAAATAACTTTTTATAACTTAGGAAAATGTAAATTGGAGAAAATTGTAAAATGCCTCCATCCAGATGTGAACATTGGATAGGCTGACTGCGATGATGAATGAGTGGATTACTCTTTACTAGTACCAGAAATAGCACTGCAGCAGACAAACAAAATGCAGCTGGCAAGGCTATTTCGAGGCTTCTGAAATAATTTACCCTTGTTCACATATTTAATGCCCTCTGACTAGGCTTACATATCTATTGGGACAACTAATTACACTATAAAAGGCCAGAGGCTGACCTACAAAAGTTGGAGCTATTCTTGCCGAATGGAACACATGAAAGGCTGTAAAATCGGTGATGCTATACTGACACTCAGGTGTTTGTGCGTATCGGAAATGAATTTTTTTGTTCTACGAATGGAAAATAAATACAACACTGTTCATGAATGATCTATCGGCATCACTTGATTGCTTTAAAAATGTTTTTCTAGTGAAATTCAAGATGTCACAACTTTAGACAAAAGGCAAATTTATAAATTGCAACATTCTTCAGTAACTAAAGCGCACTTAGCAGATGTGTCACGCCAATTATATTTTCTCTCTTTTTGCATAACCGGGAAGGACAGCCGAAGCATCCAGTGGATAAGGGACAGCTGCACGACTTTGTGCGATGGCTGAAATGGATGCCACATGCGCTTCCCTTCTCAGCCCTCTTAATGCACAGCTGTCGGGAGTAACAACCACAAGTGCCCTTCGGAATTTGCTTCTAAGAATGAAGGCTTCTGCGGTTGCGCACAAGAGGCGTGGCAAGAAAATCAAAGTACGACCGACAAGCTTGGCATCGCATCGACCTGGCTTGCCACGTGGCTCAGGCAGAATTTAGCAGGACAATCAGTAAAAAAAAAGAACGAGCACACTCATTCAGAAAGAGCATTCGCGATAATGTTCCGAGTGCCAAATCATACTAACTGTACTTATCTCAATTTTTCCTTTGAACAGTGAAGCTGTTATAGCTACCTACCTGATTATGATTTGTGGGGTTTAGCGTCCCAAAACCACCATGTGACTATGGAAGACGCTGTAGTGGAGTTCCCGGAAATTTCGACCATTTGGGGTTCGTTAACGTGCACCCAAATCTGAGCACATGGGCCTCAGCATTATCGCCTCCATCAAAAATACAGCCGCGCAGCCGGGATTCGATCCCGCGAGTTATAAGTAGCTGCACGTTGTTTGTGTGGCCTATCAGAAAACCACCCTTCTCATAAACGGTTATGTGCTGCAGAATCTCGGAAAGTCCCACTACTCACAAATGGCCCACTAAAATAAATAAAGCAACAGTTGGCCCAACAAGTCATAAACAAGCTTGTGCCATACAATTTTGGTATATCCCACTATCCACACTAGTCCACTAAAATGAAGACAGCAGGTGAGCACAAAAAAGGGCTGTGAAGCAACGGCAATGAGCCATGGAACTCAAGTACGTAGAACAACAAAATACTATCAAATAGCAAAGGCATTGGTGTCTGCAAGAAGACCCCGAAGCAATTGAAGGCCTAGCACTAATGATGACATGCCTGTTAATCTATGAAAAATTCCAGGGCTTGGTTTCTGTGCGATTTTTTCACTGCATTTTGGATGCCCCTGTTGTGTCTGTGAGTGTCTGTGGTTTAACGCAATCCTTTCTGCACCGAACCTAGCGATGAAGTGCCCGTAGATCTATAAAAAATGCAAACGCTTGGATTTCAGTGCGAATTTCTTTCTCCACAGTTTCGACACCTGTGTTGTTTGTGTGACTGCCTGTGGCTTAACTCAAACATCTCAGCACTGAGAATCAACGAAGAAACATCCTAGCTGCATCACCTAGCTAAAGCCTAGCAACAACCTCAAAGCAACTGACCTAAAAGACACTGCACTCTGCTCGGCCGATACTCGCTCTAATTTATCATGTGCTACTCGGAATCATGAAGACTGCAGTGAATTATGCTACACCTGTGCCAGTTCTACCAATCGAGATGTGGCCAGCGTTTCCAAGCGCACAGCTCGCATCCATGCATTATGCACCATATCCACTTCGCATCCCTGAATGGTGGCCTCCATACGTCGAATTTCACCGAATGACCAAGCATCACGACAAACACCCGGAAACGCCTGCTAGTGCTTATATACGGGAACACAAGAGCTCTCACGTACTAGGACACAGCACTCTTCTCGGTCGATTCTAACTCTGAACAATGCACCACGTTTGTTACTTAAGCCACTCTGGTGGCTTCAGAAGTAACAACATATTGCTTATTAGAGTGTCATGCCCATTGAAAGAAGTAAACCTATGCGAATCAATGAAGTTTTAGCTTCTGAGAGCAGAGTGTACCCATTGTTGTTAGAAGGCTACATGCGTCTTTTGGATACACTGTTGCTTTTGATGTGGGACAATGAGCTAAACCCTGGCACAGTGACTACAGCTTAATAAGAGTAAACTTGCAAGAATGAAAAATATATTGAAGGAACTACAAGGTGGGCACGCAATTATGCTGAATAAGCTTTCGGACACTGCAAGCACATTTGAAAGACTTCAGAAGAAGCTAGACAATGTGAATTCTAGAACGTCATTGAAAAGTGACCCACTAAACTAGCGCAAGCAATGAGCCTCTCTGAAAACCTGAAGGCCCTAAGCGAACTTGAAAATAAAAGGCCGGCACTCTAGGAAAACCAGGCATGAATCTTAAGACTTAGCAAAGTCCACTTGCATGAAATTTTAAAGTTAGACTACATATAAATGAAAGAGAATTTTGGTGGGCCTTACAAGAAAGAATGCATTCGACCAATTGCTTCAGAAAGCTAAATGAACACCTTCTGAAAATATGTACGTAGTGTGAAGATAACAAGCTGCAAATAATTATATAAAGACCAAATTTTTCACCTTTTGCTGACATCAACATTCATTCACTCTTAGTAAAAACATTTACATCAACAACATTAACCGATGATATCTTGCAACATATGGACGATCATCCACAAATAAACGCCATCTTCCTAGACATCTCGAAGGCCTTTGACCGTGTCCCACACAATCAACTGCTTGCAAAATTATCTACTCATGGAATCTCCCTGAAACTGGTTACTTGGATAGAACATTTCCTAAAAGGACGCGTTCAATACACAACTGCCAACTCTCACGACTCGCAAATTCCTAGTGTTACAACCGGTGTCCTCCAGGGAGCAACCTTATCCCCCCTATTATTTCTAATCTACGTCAATGACCAGCCATCTAACACAAAAACCAGACTTCGACTTTTCGCCGATGACTGCGTCATCTACGATGCCATTCGCAAGCCTAGCGATTCGCCTGATCTTCAGAAAGAGATTGACACTATAGCTGCATGGTGTGGAAAATGGCTCATGCCTCTTAACCCTAATAAGTGCCAATGCATGTCCTTTACCCGTAAACGCAGCATCGTAAATCACGCATAACATATCAATTCAAATGCAATAACTCGAACAGACTGCTATAAGAATCTAGGCGCTCACTTGACTTCGTCATTATCATGGGTCACTCACAGTGAAACAATATGCGCACATGCTTCACGCACACTTGGAATTTTGCGCCGAAATCTCAGATCTGCATTGCGCGCCATTAAAAAACTTGCATATCAGACATACGTTCGGCCTAATATGAATACGCTTCATCTATCTGGAACCTTTCAGAAGCATATCTCTCCTACGAATTAGAATCCATCCAGAATCGCGCTGTTCCCTTCATAACGTCAAACTACTCGCGCAAACCTAGCATCACTAAACTTAAGCGCACGCTTGACCTTCCAAGTCTCCAATGACGTCGAATCGTCTCGCGTCTCTGCTTGCTTCACTCTTTCTATTATCCCCTACTTGCCAGGCACCCTCGACTTCCACCCGCGCCCTGAATCTCGCCGCGCCTCAACCACAGCAAACCAATCACACACATTCAGTGCCGCACATCATCGATGAAAGACTCTTTCTTCCCTCATGCAATAAATAACCCTGTGGAATACCTTCCCCGACAGTATTGTTTCATCCACCGACCGCACGATTTTTGGCGAAAAAATAACAAAGCATCTTACCTAAATTTTTTTGCTTGCTTGTTTCATTTCTTAGAGATTTTTTTTTCTCCCGTTCTTCATCTTTTTTTTCTTTTTCGGCGTTTTGTGTGAGTGAGAGTCCCTCACATATTGTTTGCCCTCGCCTTATGTAATGCGTCCGGGCCATTAAGGCTTCAATAAATGAAATTACATGAATGAAATGAAATAAAATCACACTATCTTTCCAGCTAACCACTGTACATTTTTATGTTTCGAACTTAATCGCCCCCTTAAATCATCAACACGTCCCTAACGTTAAAAAGAAAATGGCCTGCGGTATACGCGCTCTCATCAAAGCTCGGTTGCATTTCTGATTATTTGCGCTCATATCACTTTATTCTCATCTGAACTAGAATATTGAAAAATGGGGCAACACTTCAAACAGTCACCTTATGTCCCTGCTAGCCATTCAAAACTGAGACATTTCTCTAACAACGTTTTCCCCTTATTGTGTTAATGCCAGTCAGTCATTGCATTCCCATATTATTCCAAGTGTGTCTAATCTCAATAGATATAATCTCGCCATTTTTGTTTGTAGGGCGCTACAAAATAACATTGCTGCATCCATAATAACGAAGACATCTTTTGTTAACACTAATAATACCACATTCTCTGGTAAACATATTTTTATCTTGCCCATCGTCCACACTAACTACGGCAAACAGTCGCTACATTTTCAGCACTCGCTTTCTGGGATATGATACCATCAACTATAAAACTACTACTAAATGTCCATAGCCTTCGTTCTGAACTCAAAACCTTTTTTTATTTATCTAACTCCAGTTTTCTGACCGCTTTCGACCCCCGCCCCACCGACAGTTCTGGGTTATTTTATTTTCCCGCATCTTTGTATCCTATTTCTACGATCGACATTATGTGCCTATTCAATTTATTTATTGGCTCCGTTTTATCATCTTGCACACTGCATTTTTGTTTTTTTTGAATATGTTCCACGCCCTGCTCTTCTTACTCTTATTGGCTTAGCCACATTCGTTTTCTTTTTCAATGATTTTTGTTTTGCTGTTTGTTGATTTGCTTTTTTGTTTGTATCATGTTAGTTTATGTCATTATTAGGTCTCAATATTGCCATTTTCAATATATTATTCACCATGTTATCATGCACAGGAGCTTCTATTTCAGTCTGTGACTACGAGTTCTGATGTACTTGTTCCTTTGTTTGATTTCAAATAACTGTCTCTGATTCTGAGAACTGAGTACACTCGAGCTAGGACCAACTGATAATCGTTGAAAAAGATTTATCTGGGATTCTGACATGGATCAACATACGCCATTTTGAGCATACATCATGTTGACATGCAATATCTTGACAATTTCTCGCGTAAGTCAAACTTGTTATATCATTCCATTCAGCATATGCGCCAACAATAATTAAGAAATTGTCTGCACCGTTATCACGCGAACTGATGCGCGCACACTGGCACCAATGCCACAAGGGCGCAACCATAGATATGGGAACTGCCTCATTGCGAACTCGCACAACACCGCGGATCTTAATATGAAATTGCGTCGGTTATCGCAATCATTCAAACAAACCTACAACCCTAAACAGGCAGGCCGAATGGCAGCTTTCATCTCACTAGCCGAGAAGATACTTCATTTTTAGAACATCTGCAGAACTTCAAGTTATTATTCAACAGCGTGCAAAATAAGCTCATCGGCGTTATTTCGCGAACGAGGAAGCCTCCCATCTTAGAGAAAGCTTACATTATGGCCCCCGCCCGGCCGAGGTGGTCTAGTGGCTAATGTACTCGGCTGCTGACCCGCAGGTCACGGGATCGAATCTCGGATGCGGCGGCTGCATTTCTGATGGAGGCGGAAATGTAGTCCGTGTGCTCGGATTTGGGCGCACGTTAAAAAACCCAAGGTGGTCGAAATTTCCGGAGCCCTCGACTACGGTGTCTCTCATAATCATACGGTAGTTTCGGTATGTTAAACTCCACATATCAATCAAATATCAATCAACCTTATCACCCTCGCGAGCTCTTCTCGTCGGCGGAGTCACCACCCGCCGCAGCTGCTGTTTCTCGGTCAGCTGCCATAGGCCCCTCGAAGCTACCGGCGTGGACTCATGGCCTATCCCCCATAGTGGGTTGCGCCAAGTGAGGAACAACTTAGGCGTTATCGCACTTAGAAGTGACCACTCAGTGACCCGTGTGACGGTGGGGTTAGTTTTCCAAATCGCCATATTACGCGTTAGTGTGACAACCACCTCATTCAGAATTACCTGCACATAACAGTCCACATCACGCTTAATCACAATCGTAGGGAATATTGCAATCATACAAACCATCGCACAGCACACAGAGAACCACCACGCACGCGTGATCACATGCACCATTGCACTGCTTGCAAGAAACATTCGAGGCGAGAGCCAAGCAACGATAGGAAATAAAACGGCTAGGGATGTTTGCGAATTACGGTGTCTAGGCAGGGTACAGCTGTCAGAAAAGCACCTAGCGACTGGGCGCTCGTTTTAGTTCGCGCCGTGACTCGCCGTAGCGCACCAGTCACCGGCTGCACTTGGGAGGGATTGTAAAGGCCCGGCCGGGCTAGATGACAGCGCCCTACCGCATGCAGTGCACCTACCCGCGGCTTCTAGCCAAGAGATAGAGAGAGGTATTTGGTGAGATTATGCTGACGTGAGTAGTAGGCTCAAGCTTTGGAAGTGGTGGAGAGGGGGAAGCAAGCGGGATGACACGAGGTAAGCGGCGACAGGTTTGGGAGAGAGTGACGTCATGTGAGCGCTCTGCGAGGGAAGGCGTGGCCTACTTGACACCGCCCTGGTGCGGAGAGACAATGTTACACAGGCTAATCAAAGAGATGTTTCGCATCTGAAAACAAAAACAAACTCATATTGTGATGACGCGGGAATGACGAGCACACAAAGTGCCTAAACAAACACGATTTATCAATCACAGGAAATAACTGCGACGTCTTCTTCGTCGTATGCTCTCGGGCAAGGACACTCGCGCCGCTTCGTTATCGCCATCCGTGGCACATTTCTTCTTCAAAAAAAACGTCGCCCCGATGTTAAACGTTCGGAAAGTGAGGCGAAATCAAAACTGCACTGTTAGTCACTGAACCTAAGGCTTCATCTGAAGCACGTGGACAACTTCTGGTGAATGTCTGCGGCACTTCGAACACTGAACGCCGTCCGGAACAACCTCGTAGTTGACGTCACTGATGTGTCGCAGAACCTTGTAAGGTCCGAAGTATCTTCGCAACAGCTTTTCGGAGTGCCCACGCTGACGAATAGGTATCCAGATCCATACTATGTCGTCCACGTTGTATATTACGGATCTCTGCCGGAGGTTGTAATGTTTGGCATAGTCCTCGTGTTGTTTGGTGACCCGCAACCTGGTAAGTTGTCTGGCTTCTGTTCACTGGGTAAACTCTTCGGCTTCCATTTCATTGCCATCATTATGAGGAGGGAGCATTGCGCTTAACGTTGTCGTAACTTCGCGTCCGTAAAGGAGACTGAAGGGTGTCTTCCAGGTGGTTTCCTGACGAGCCGTGTTGTACGCGAACGTGACGTAAGGCAAAATGACGTCCCAGTTATTTTGCTCTACATCTACGTTCATGCTTATCATGTCAGCAGGGGTCTTGTTGAGGCGTTCGATGAGCCCGTTGGTCTGGGAATGATACACCATTGTCTTACTCTGAGCTGTACCACTTAGTAGGAAAATGGTGTCCAAAAGCTCGGCCATGAACGCAGTACCTCCGTCGGTCATGACTATTGCGGGAGCACCGATTCCTGAAATGATGGCTTCAATGAAAAATTGCGCTGCTTCAGCTGCCGTTTCCGGTGCAAGAGCGCCTGTCTCCACGTATCGGGCCAGGTAATCCGTGGCGACGATTATCCACCTGTTTCCAGTTGCTGACTTTGGGAAGAGGCCCAGAAAATCCACGCCGATTTGTGCGAACGGTATCGCCGGCCCTCGGACAGGCTTAGCAGGTCAGCTGGTTTGATGGATGGTGGCTTTCAACGCTGGCAGTCTAGACATGCCTGGCATGCACGTATGTTTTGAAAACTTCGACAATTATTGGCCAGTAATAGTTCTGCCTTATCCTGGCCAATGTTCTTGTGTAACCCAAGTGACCAGTGGTATAGGTTCGTCGTGGCAGGCTTGCAGTACCTCACGGTGAAGCGAAGAAGGAACAACGAGCAAGTAGCTGCTGCCGGCGGGTGGAAAATTTTTCTTATAAAGAACGTCATTTCGCAAGCTGTACGAAGGCAGCCCTCTCGCAAATAACTTCTGCACGCTATTTCTTCGGCTTTGCAGGTAATTTATGAGTGATAGCAGTTCAGAATCATCACACTGCTGTTAAGGAAAGGTGGCAGTGTAAACAATTCCCAGAAAGGCGGTGTTGTCGTCATCGTTGTCCGGGAATGGAGTATCCACAAGACAACTAAAAAGACAGTCGGCATCAGTGTGTCGTTTTCCCGACTTGTAAGCAACAGTGAAGTCAAATTCTTGGAGCCGAAGACCCCATCGTGCAAGACGGCCAGACGGATTTTTCAAGTTGACTAACAAACAGAGTGAGTGGTGATCGCTGATAACGGTGAATAAGTGGCCGTACAAATAAAGTCGAAACTTCAGGACTGCCCTTAACTTGCAAGACATTCTGTCTGCGTTGTATTGTAGTTCGCTTCCGCTCGGGACAGTGTCCTGCTGGCGTAGGCGATCACCTTTTCGTTGTTGTCCTTCGACTGTACGAGCACTGCTCCAAGACCCACATTACTAGCATCTGTATGAAGTATTGTTGGCACGTCTTATCGAAGTGGGCCAGCACAGGGGGTGTTTGCATGCACTGACGAAGCTCGTGAAGCACCTGCTGTTGGTCTTCGCCCCGTCTGAAGGAAATATCTTCCCGAGTAAGCTGTGTCAATGGCCACGCGATGCGCGAAAAATTTGCAATAAATCGCCGTTAATAGGCACAGAGTCTTAAAAAACGACGCACTGACTTTTTTTTCTGGTGGCATAGGGAAGTTCACCACGGTGGTAACTTTCTCCGGGATGGATCGGATCCCTTGGCTGCTCATGACGTGACCGAGGAATTGGAGTTTCTGGATGTCGAAGTGGCACTTTTCAAGTTTTAGAGTAAGACCAACCAAACGTATTGCTTCAAAAACTGCTTCGAGCCTTCGTAAGTGTTCCCCGGAAGTCAAGGTACACCAAGCAGGTTTGCCACTTAATGTCCCGACAAAACAGTGTCCATGAGGTGCTGGAATGTTACTGGCGCCGAACACAAGCCGAAAGGATGTAACTGAAACTCATAAAGTCAATCGGGCGTAACAAAGATGGTCTCACAATACCCCTCATCCAGTTCATGTTGCCAGTAGCCACTTTTCAAGTCCACGGATCAAAAGTAGCGTGCGTTTCATAGTATATCCAAGCCATCTATACCTGGCAGAGGATGCACGTCCTTCTTCGTGATCTCATTGAGCTTCCGGTAGTCGACGCAGAAAAGCAAGCTGCCGTCCTTCTTATTGACGAGTACTATAGGTGATGCCCAAGGATCGTTAGATGGCCGAATAACACCATCTTTTAGCATTGTTTTTTCCTGTTTTTGAATTGCCTCACGCTCTTTTGGGGCGACTCATTAAGCGAATCTTGCCAGATGGGTCTGGCGTCGGAATCCGTGATGATGCGGTGTTTTGTCAATGCCGTTGGACCAACTCCAACTCTTAATGTGGTTGAGAAGCAGCCATAGAGCTTGTTGATCAGCGTAAGAAGGCGGTCCCGTTCAATGGGAGATAACGTGGGACCAACGTCAACAGGTGTTAGTGTAGTGATAGTAGACCCTGCTGCTTCCTCCCCTAAATGACAATATTCTGTTTGAGCGAGTACGTCGAAATATGCAATAGCAGTGCCTTTAACTATGTGTCACCGTTTTCTGCTGAACTTTGTCTACAAGAGTTCAGCGCATCCTTCAATAACAGTGGTGACAGCCCTGGCAACAGATATGCCGCTAGTGAATGCGAGCTCTTTGGTGTGTTCGGCGATGCCAGTACCGTTTTGTAAGATGTCACAGTGCACGGATGCGAGGGAACAACTTCGTCATCGGCAACACGGAAGCGAGGGGGCTGGTGTTCCTCATCTGTAGCAGTGTCCGAGCTTATAGTGAACGTTACGCTTCTGTCACGGATGTCAATCACAGCCCCCTATTCACGCAAGTAATCCATTCCCAATATGAGCTGTTTACAGCACTCGTGAACAATGACGAGGGTGGCGACAAAGGTGGAACCAGCGATGAAGAGTCGGGCCGTGCACTTTCTAACCGGTGTCATCAACTGACCTCCTGCAGTTCTTATATTGGGTCCGTGTGATAGCATCTTCACCTTCCTTAGTCTGTCGGCTAGCTGCAGGCTTATTATAGAAAAGTGGGAGGCGGTGTTCACAAGAGCCGTCACTTGGTGGCCGTCAATGTGAACGACGAGGTCTTCGCAGATAACGTCGGTTACGTCGGCAGTTGTCCCGTTTGTCGGGTTATTCGTTGCTGTCGTCATCTTCGGCATCGGTGGCTTTGAGCTGCCATATCTGCAATGCGGCTGTTAGGAAGTTCGTTTATTGGCAACTCCACCTCCCGAGGTCACTGCATCTAGTTTCCCCGTCTCAAGCTAGGGAACCTGCCCCTGTTGACGTCGGCAAAACTGCGACGATTAGGTGTACTGCCCCACGCAGGAGATGGAGAACGTGACCAGGGCCTCATCGGATTTTGCGGTGGTGTGTTCATAGGAGTGTTGCTGTACGTGCGTTGTCGTACGTAGCTTATTCAGGGTAGCAAAGAAATATAGAGTACTGAGCGTCGTGATATCGGCAAACTCTGTAAACGTGCCCAGCTTCCCCACAATGAAGGCATACCGGTCGACTGTCAGCAGTACGCCACAAATCGGTTTTACGACGCTGGTAGGTAAGCGGAGACCCACTATTGAATTACGTTGTGGGCTTCACATGTTGGCTATACGGCATTCATCTTGTCGGCAAGATCGGCGAGGTTGGGAAAGTCATCGGTGCTGAGAGCGGCTGTGTTTGCAGGGTTGGTGGTGGTCCAGTCATTGGAGTCCGCTGTGCCGAAGGCGCGAAGACGGAGCGTTGGACTGCATCAACATAAGTAAGATGTCGCCGCACATCATCATAGCCGGATGAAGAGAGAACCTGACGGACCTCATGCCGGGCATCAGCGACAAAAGACAATGCCGGCGTCAGTTGGGTTACTGGCTATAAACCAAGCTGCCAAAGCTCCTCCTTCAAAATTTCCTGGATGACTTCCCGCAGAGGCCTGCCGTTGTTGCAGAGGCTCGCCGCAGTCGTTATGGGACTACTCGCTTGAACGTTGAACGGGTTCTGCTGGCAGTACCGTTGCTGTAAGGCCCCTTCAATAGCTGTGGCTTCTTTCGTGAATTCAACTACTGTGGTTGGTGGATTTCTCACAAGCCCAGTGAACAGTTGCTCCTTAAGGCCTCGCATTAGATACCGAAGCTTCCTGCCTTACGGCACCTTGAGATCAGTCCTACTGAAAAGACGGATCATGTCTTCGGCGAACATTGCAACGCCCCCACTTCGTTTCGGAATTCGAGCTTCCAAGAGACGTCGTGCAAACTCCTTTCTGTCAAGACTAGTAAAGGTGTCAATCAGCTGGTTGAGGAAGTCCTTTCACGTAGCCATGCTTCTTTACCTGTTGATGTACCACGTCTGGGCATTGTCAGGTAGAAATACACACGTCAGGTAGAAATACACATTCGCGAGCTTGAATACTGGGGTGGCCCACTGGCTGTACGTCACGCCGCGTTCATACTTCCAGCCAGTCTTGGGCATCTTCATAGGTTTCACCATGAAAGCAGTCAGGAATCATGGGATTCTGAAGTGTCATGTGCGATGGAGCTGCAGTAGCCATGCTGGTTGAAGTAGGCAAGTGTTTGGTGGCAGTTTCTCGCAAGGGATTCAGCTCTCGAGCCAGGCCTCACAGACGGCGACTGAAACGGTGGACTGGTGTGTCGACGAATGGTAGCGATTCTGGGCTTGAATGGCGGGACCCAGGAGAGGTGCCAAGCATGAAGACTACCCCGCACCTCTACCAGTGTGACCACGCGGGATTGACGAGCACAAAAGCACCTCAAACAAATACGCTTTATCTTGTCTTGTCTTTTCGCCTAGGAGATCTTGGCTCATACCCACAAAGGGGATTGGCCACACTGTACCTTATAATAGATATTTTTTTGTACAACGCTTGCTAAAAAAGAGAGAAATTAGATAAGAACAATAAGATTGTTCCTTTGAAAAAAAACGTGAACAGGTGCATAAGAATTCGATAAACGAGAATATATAAAATAAATTAAAAAGAATAAGAAAGGGGGACAAAGAATTGGATATATCTGACAGTACCACTAGCAGCGTATCCTTCCGGTTGCCTGAATGAATTTATGTAGCGCCGACAGAATAGCACTGCGGCGCACACCCAACTGACTGGCTCCAAACGATAATAGGGTGGATGTATTGACTGGCAATCTGAGCATACCAATCCGTCTTTCAAGAATTATTCGGCGCAGTGAGGCGAAGCGGAGGCGTGTGAGAAGAAAGTGATCTATTGTTTCTGGTTCATTGCAAACTGCACATAGGATAGTTAATGAAAATCCTGATTACTGGAGATAAAAATTTAAGCGAGGAACTCTACAGCGAAAGCTTGTGAGGGTCACCTCACATTGACGGGAAAGGCATTTTGCGGTGTTCCATGCGAATTGCAAGGGCCAAAATTCTTCAGATTGTAGGAGCAATGTTTCGTTGATTTGTAAGATTAACAGGCGTTTGAATCGTTCGGCAGTAATAAAAAGAAGCTGTGGTGCTACTAGCACCACTGGGAAATTTAAAGATACCGAAGGGAGCGAATCAGCAATTTCATTTAGTACAATTCCATCATGCCCGGGGACCCAAATAAACCGAACTTCTCATAGGCTATGCGTTACGAGAGACCAAAATATCCTGAGAAGACGAGACTGCTTTTCGGACGTTAGATGTCTACATACAGACAAAGCATCCAAAATAATGATAGCTTTTGATTGCTGATAATTTAGTTTTCGAAGAGCCATTGCAATAGCCAGGAATTCTGCGAGATAAATTGGTGTGAAGTCAGGCAATCGCAGCGCGAAAGACCAATTAAGCTGATGAGAAAAAATACCTACTCCAGCCTTCTGAAGATTTTGCGTTGCATCCGCCGAAATTACTACGTAATTGGGAAAATGACTGAGATGGTCTTAAAGGAGGCCCTCCAGAACATGCTTGGGAAGTAACTTGGCATTTTTGGAAAAATATTATCAAAAATTAAGTCAACTGGCACTGAGCATAGAGTTCCGGAAGTTAAATGCTGGAGGGAAACGTGAAGATTTGATAATAGAGACTCGACGAAAATGACTTGGGGTCGTTAATAACGAAACCACGGGCGCTGAAAGAAAGAAACTGGATGTTTGATGAAAACTGTCTGTGAACAGAAGAGAAGCGCATTCTAAAGTTTTAAATGTGTTTGCACAGTAAGCTGTCGAAATCTAGCATCAAGTGGAATGATTCGAGCTTCCAAATAAAGCACCCTATTTGCGACACACCTAGGTAACCCGAGACACAGCCACAGAGTTTGCCTTTCCAGCAATATAGGAGGTCTTAATTTGTACTCGGCACTTCCAGAAAACAGAACGCAACCGAACTCCGGAATTGGGCGTACGTAAAGATTGTATATCATAAGTAACGTATCCCTGCGCATCCCTGAATTCTTATTGCAAAACCGGCGTAGCAATCATAGGGCGCTTTCTTCTTTACGGGTGTTTAAGTCTATTTGCTGCTGCCAATTTAAATTGTCCACGTAAACAATGCCAAGATATTTTAGTGCTGTTACTTGTGGAATCGGATCATTTCCATAATGCAGTGAAAGAAATGCGGGAACGGATAGAGGGAATACAAGCAGAGCACTTTTGCTAACATTAAGTGAAAAAGACAGCCCTCCAAGCCATACCTCAAGCTCACTCAAATATAACTGTAATATTTGATACAAACTATTGATATCTCGGGATGGCGAGAAAAAGGCAATATCATCGGCGTAGACGTAAAGAGTAACGTTTTTATGAACGGGAATGGATGAAAATATTATATTAAATAAAAGAGGTGACAGGAGTGATCCTTGCGGAACACCTCTTGGTTTCTTATATGAGGCAGAAGTAATTCCCTCGTGGCAACAAAAGAATTGTCTCTCGAAGAAAACTCTTGAACCCAAGATATAATGTACTTGGGCACCTCACAGTCCACTAATCTTGAAATGAATGTACTGTGTTTCACACTATTGTAGGCTTTCGCGATATCTAACGTGATTAATGCAAAAAGCTCACCAGATACTTTTGCAAAGCGAATTCGGCTTTCCAAATCAACATGAGCCGACCATATAGAACACCCCTGTCTAAATCCTACTTGCCTTGGTGGAAGGATGCCCTGACGAGCGATGAATTCACTGAGCCTTCTATGAAGAATTTTGTCAATTATTTTAAGTAGGTTTGAAGTAAGCGAAATTGGCCGAATGTTACCCAGGGCATATCCGAGGCTTGAATTTTTTCGCAGCAACACAACTTTAGCAATTTTCCATGCGCTTGGAATCCATGTGTGTTGTAAGGAGCTGTTAACAATATTCAAAAGCTCATCGGAATGGGAATTAAATATCAATTTAATCATACAGTTATAATCTGATCTGGACCGGGAGCCGCTTGATTTACAGTAAGTATGACATCTACCAGTTACGCCATAGTGACTTCCCGAAAGTAAGACGTTGCACTTTTGAATGTCACAGGTTTCAAGCATGACGAAGTGAAACACGCTTCAAGTCCTTAGCGACGCCCTCTAACAAATCTGTTGTCTCTTTCGGTGACAGCACTACTGAATGCGAATATGCTGGTTCCTGCATCGATTTTTGTTCTGTAGAAACCTCTACAGGGCAGATCTTTTATCAGGTTTTGATAAACGCGAATGTAATTCATAATTGTGTTTATCTTTAGCTATAGGAACTGTACGTTTAAACAGCGCTGTGTGGAATTTATAGTCAACTCAATTTTTCGGAGTATGCTTGTGGCGTAAACGTTTCCAAGCAGCCTCTCGTCGCCTATACGCAAGCGTACAATCTTCATTCCACCTAGCTGAATTTGACGGCGTGCTGCCGTACTTAACAGAAAACTCTGCCGGCTGGACAGAGTCGCTTAGACACGCTACCACTGAAGCAGCTCGTTGCTGTCCGACGCATCCTCTGAATGACGAGAGCACGGAGTTTACAACAGTTTTATAAATTTTATAGTTGGTGAACCGTTGTTGCCGGATAGCAGAGGTGAGTTGTGGTAGCATCATTTCATAGGTAATCGGTACATGATCACTGCTCGTCCCATTATCAAACGTTTCCCACGATGAAATTATAAATTGGCCACACGAACAAGTTAGGTCTAATGTTGATGAGCTTATCCCGCGTAGAAAGGTAACTTGTCCATAGTTATGACAGCGAAAATTATTATCCTGCAACCAATTCCACAATCTTTTGCCAAAGCCATCTGTTTTAAACCCCCCAAAAAGTGCGATGCGAGATAAAATTCCCAGCAATTAAAATTGGATTTGACGAAGAATTTTTGATAACACAATCTAGGTGATCTGTGCGTCTTACTCCATTCGGAAAGTACGCATTAATCACTGTAATCCTGTTGGAGTCAGGTAGCAAACAATCTATTCTTAACAATTCACAATCCGGACAAATACGTTCTAAAGTTACAGTAACATGATGACACATTTTTGAAGATATTAGGGCCAATAATCCACCTCCTCTACCTGGCCGATCCAGTCTAAAAGTTCGAAAATATTTCAGAGTAAATGTTTGGTTTACTGAAAGCCAAGACTCTTGAAGTAAAATTATATTAGGATTTGTTTGCTGTATGAGACAAATAAGATCTATGTAAGCGGAAGATACGGAACGACAATTCCACTGGAGAACTTTTACAGGCGCTATGATGGACTTAATATAGTTTACTCGACTGCAGAACGCAAAACGTCCTGCTCGTTATTGGTATCAGTAATAACTTTTTTTGGTTTCGACATTGGCAAACTGGTTGGAGACAATGGAGCATTGCTTCATTTATGAATGATATTACCAAGGCTCATGTCACCAAACGACCCACTGGGCCCCACAGGTGTCACCGACTGAGCGCTGACGAGCGTTTCTGGGGTGACATGTTCTTGACGCCGATTATTTTGTTCATTGTCGAGATGCTCAGCTTCACTCTGGACCGGGACGGTGTGCAACGAAGGAGGGAATAAGACTATTTGACCTGGCGGCAAGCCTCTTGGTCAGACCTTCAGCAAAGATGTTGAAAAGCCGTTCGATAATCATCGGCATGGCCTTATCTATCGCTGCCCACACTGCAGAAGCGACCGTCGCTTCAATTGACCCACACTGGCGTGACGTAGCAGCAGCGTACCCCGCTTCGAGCTCTTTAATGAAAGATATTGCCTCAGACCGAGAACAATGGCGTTTCTCTATTATAGCTAGAATTTGTCTTTTACGTTCTCGAGCAGGGCCGCTATTGTCCGTGGCTGTGTGTGCTCCATCACATAGACAACACCTGCAGTTTCTACCTGACAATTTGATGTGGCATGTGTCGCACCGTAATTCGCACATCTCAATGAGGACCTGCAAGCATTAGCGCTATGTGAAAACCGCCAGCAGTTACGGCATCGCAGAGGGCGAGGTGTCAATGCCTCCACACGGAATAGATAAGGCCAGGCCTTCAGCTCAGAGGGGTGTGTGAGACCAGCAAAGGTAACGATGACGCGTTCAGTAGGGACTCGCGTCCCACCTGCAGGTCTGGTGCATCTGTAGACATATATCATGCCAGCCGGAGAGACCATCTTTAAAAATGCTTCAGGACCAATGTTAGTTGGAACACCACGAACAATGCCCTTCACGCAAGCAAGATGAGGGGTGATAAAAGCGCGAACAGCAATGAACACAAATCTCTTGGCGGCCAGTAAGTCTGTTAAGCATTGAATACTTGAAGACCTGCATAGTATGCCAGTCTTGCCGAAACGCCTCACCTCCGAGATGTCCTAAAAATGTCCGCTTATGTTGCGAAGTTCTTTTTGAAACACCTCCGTTTCACTCAACCAAATGGCTCCACCATCAGTGGGCACAAGCGCGACAGGCAAACCGCTTACGCCGTTCTTGAGGAAACACTCCAGTGGTACCGATTCAGCAGGGCGACTGGCCGACCTGGGCGAGCCCTGGCTGGGACCGAAGACCGGCATTGATGGCTCCTGAAAAATCCGCTAAAAAATTCTACTGCTAATAAAGAACCAAAGGTGATGAGTGTGGCCAATACCCTCTCACCGGACGTGCAATCGAAAGCTGGGCCGTCAACAGGATCAATTATCTGATGCTTCTCGAAAGCTAGGACGTCATGCCCCTAGAGGCTGCGAAGAAGATGCTTTTGATATTTGCAACTGGTTCTAATAAAATATCAATCATATCAATGATAGGAAAAAGACTGCAACGTCTTCGTCTTTTCTTCAGACAAGGACACTCACGCGGCTTCGCTGTGGCCATCATTGGCATATACGCGCGACAATTAATATATATATATATATATATATATATATATATATATATATATATATATATATATAGATATATAAAGAGGGAGAGAGAGAGAGAAAGAGATGTGCAAGAACAAGTCCCACAACGACTAGAAATATGAAAACTCTCTGCCTATGCTTTCAGATCATGCAGCAAGGCTCTTTTGTGCAGGATTTAGATTGTGGTGGTAGGTTTTTAGATCTTTCATGAAAGTCTGGGTTGTTATGAACAGTACACGTCAGCGTGTTTGTTACATTATAGGAGTGGGTACACATTATAAAAATTGACAAAGCTTGCAGTAAGCCACGCAAAGTTTAGAACAACAAAACTGGACCATTCTGCAGGCTAATCTAGCTGCTCTTATAGATTGTATGTACGCTTTAACTAGGGACGTGATACACGTCGTGTCTAGGCTGTTTTTAGGCCACTGCTAGGCTTGTAAGAATCTATCTTATATATCGTTGGTGTTTTGCTTAAAGTGAAATATTCAATTATGCCTGACCACGACAAGCCATTGCTTTCCCACGTTTCACACATCATGCTAAAAAAACCTTATTTACACCTAAATCAGTAACATTTTTTTCCAAGCATGTAGTTATCCATATAGATCGACCATCTTCTGCATGGTGGGCCATAATTCAGACGAATTTTGGTCTTCATTATCACTGCCACAATAAATCTGCAGAATATCCCACATGTTCTTTTTCGTCTATGTTAATCATCTTGTGAAATAGTCAAGAAAATAATTTTTGAAATCACTGTTTCATAATGCATGTATTCAAAGTTTAACGAACATGGCATCTGTGCTCACAGGCATACACGAACACATATATTGCCCAATGAACACGGACTTTCGCTAAGCGGTAGTGACAAATACAGGGAACGGAAGTGAGCAGGAAGGGTAGGAATAAACTTTCATTAAAATCAACAGCTTTGTTGGCTGGGTTGAGGCCTCCCACATGGGGACGTCGAGGTCTTGCCTCTTCGCCACCGCGTGGGTTTTCTTGGTAGGCCAACGCTGGTCTTGAGGTGGGAGAAGCGAAGGAAGGCGTGTCATCTCAGCTAGAAGGTGCCGGTGTTAACGGACGATGGATTTGGGGGTTTACGTTGCAACATCATATAAAGTTAAGCTACCTGGAGATAAGCTGCCAGAACTGAGCAATAACATTTATTAAAGGCGATGCATTCCTTAGCGAACGTCGGCGACTTTGAGCGTGTCTGTCTGTCTGTCTGTCTGTCTGTCTGTCTGTCTGTCCATCCGCGAACGCCTTTTGAACCTGCTGGCTGTTTCGATAATGGTATCAATACCAAAACTGGTATGACATACCATGACTGTATGACAAGCAATACTGACTGGTAATAACATGAAAATCAATACATGTATGTCATGAATGCCGTAATTTAAATTTCATGGTCTTGCTGCTTTTGCGGTGGTTTTGTTCACATGGCAGATCGCAAAACTGGTACAGTATGACAACACAGCATGGCGAACGTAAAGAACAGACCCTAACGCGGAAACCATGCAATGAATTTTCGCCAGCTTCGCATATACCCATTGTGGTATTACAAAACGTGAATGGATGACGACGGTATGTATGAAAACATTATAATATGCAAACATGCAAACATGATAATCATGAGATGCGTGTCATGCAACAACTTGACTAGATGCCGCGCTCGTGTTGCGCACGCGTCCTTTCGCTAGCCTCACATATATCAAGTTTAGTATTACGTGACGGGAACGGACGAGGAAGGTAAGAAACACGTCTAAACACTACCATCATATGTGTGTCATGTAACAACATGACTACATGCCTCATGAAGGACTCGCGGTCATTTCGCTAGCTTCTCATATATGAAATTTGGTATCACATCAAGGGAACGGATGACGAAGATATGTGACTGGTGCAAACATGATAATCATTAGAAGCATGTCTTTTAGGAACAGGACTACATGCCTCAGTCATAAGGCAGTCGCGGCCGTTTCGCTAGCTTTACGTATATGAAATTCGGAATTACGTCACGTGAACAGAAGACAAAGATATGTGACTGGTGGAAACATGATAATCAAGATATGCGTGTATTTTACGAACAGGACTACATGCCACAGCCAAGAGGCACTCGCCGCCGTTTCGCAAGCTTCACATATACAAAATTCGGCATTACATCACGTGAACGTATGACGAAGATATGTGACTGATGCGAACATGATAATCAAGGTACGCGTGTCTTTTAAGAACAGGACTACATGCCACAATCATAATGTGCTCGCGGGCGTTTTGCTAGCTTCACATACTAAAGTTAGTTTTACGTGGCATGGATAGACGACGGGAGTAAATTACATGTTCAAATAATATAATCATGGCATGCGTGTCACGTAGAACATGGCTACATGATACGCTCATGGTGTGATCACAGCCGTTTCGCTTGTTCCTTTATATACGAAATGCGTTATCACGTGGTGGAAATCGATGACGAAAGTAAATGACACGTCCAAACATGATAATTACGTCATGCGTGTCACGATTGATTGATTGATATGTGGGGTTTAACGTCTCAAAACCACTATATGATTATGAGAGACGCCGTAGTGGAGGGCTCCGGAAATTTAGACCACCTGGGGTTCTTTAACATGCACCCAAATCTGAGCACACGGGCCTACAACATTTCCGCCTCCATCGGAAATGCAGCCGCCGCAGCCGGTATTCGAACCCGCACCCTGAGGGTCAGTAGCCGAGTCATGCGTGTCACGTAAAACATGACCACATGCTATGGTCGCAGCACGCTCACAGCCGTTTCGCTAGCTCCACGTGTACCAAATTAGATATCACGGGTCGTGAATAGACGACGAAAATAAATATCACGTAAAACATGATAATCATGGCATGGAAGTCATGTACTGCATTATTTACTTCCGTTTTGTAAAGTTATGCTAATTTTATAGTGACATATCAACCTTCCTCATTCGCGCTTGACATATCATCGATTCCAACTGTACGTGGGGTCAGCCAATTTTTAATTTCCAACTTCCTTCAGAGAACGCACACTGTTGCGTTATTAAAATCTTTTTCTTAGGCGAGTAATGATAGAACCTCCTTGGTATGTACTGTTACGTTAGGCGAGCCGAGATGCGGAGATGCCGGCAGGAACATGCTTTCGTGGGACCACCGCAAAATAGTTGCAACAAAAGGCGCAAGCACTGTTTTCGAGACGATTGCCACGCCAAGTGTTGCCTCTTACAACTTTGACCTCTGCCATGCCGGTCCGACTGAACATAAACGCATCCACCACGTGCGGCTTTTTAACATGCTCTGTGTGCCCATGTGCCTTGTAATTCGTCAATTTAATTCCTGGGGCAGTAAACGAGTGGTCGTAACCAGTTACACTTTGAACTATGTACACTATGTAACTGCGCTTCGTTAGTTATTTCTTTTTACAACTTGATGTAATGAAACTACTGCGTGGTTGTACGAAATGCATTGTACTCAGCTGCCGGTAACTGTTGACGAAAGTCCATTCGAATGTGAATATTATTTACATTATAGTTTGCAATCTCATCTATTTTCTTTTGTGTATTTGTGGAGTATTGTTTGTCATTGCACTTTGTTAATACTATTGTTTAATGAACCTTGCTGTGAAGCTGCTGCTGAGCAAGAGGATGCCGTGGCTTTGTCAAGTTGTCTCTGAAAAATTTTTCTGCGCCTTTAATGTCTGCTCCTCTGCAAGGCAGAAATAAAGAGTTTGAATTTGAAAAAAAAGCAACACCGAAAACAAATTATAGAGTTGCAATCACAGTGTAGCGCTTTTATTCACCCCATGGCATCTGCAGCCTCATTTTTCTAAGGGTATCCCGGATCACCTACTCAACTCGGCATCAAGGGTGCTAAGTTGTTTAGGCACATCATTTTAGATCGACACGGTTTACCCATGAGAAAAAAAATCAAAAGTACCACAGGAGCCACAATGCCACTGACAGTCGTTCATTCATATAGTAAAGGGAGTATAAAGGCTTACTCATGGTGTCAGTAGGTGTCGTGATCGATTTGATAACTCAAAACAGTAGCAGCAGCAGTAACGACGGGTACCAACCGGAGTGTCAAACTGGAGCAGCGCGGGTGGCACAAATGTCCTCACAAGAAACAAAGGTTTTTTTTTCTTTCCATAGTGCAGATGGTGCTTATGTTTACTGTAAGGTTCGGCACGGAGATCTCATGTCTGACAACGTCACTTGTGCTTGGAATTTCCAGAAACAAACTAAAGGCATGATCGTGTTTTTATGAAATATTGACTCCGTCACTTTGAGCAGACACATAGAAGTGCCAGATTTCAGGAATCGTGTTCGAGGGCTCCAGTATGTCTTCAACTATTGAGCACGACAACTATACTTGCACAGCAACTATATTGTCGCTAGGTGAAAATAACAGAATACAGGACGATGGTGCGACCAGAAAAAACTGAGGTCTGTATTAACAGAACAAAAGAGCAGCCACTTCGACTTCTTCTTCCTGGGAAAAACCGTGGGTGCTGTCCACGCTCATCACTTCATCGTCCTTTGTCTTCTTGCCCGGCCTTTAGCCGTGACATTAGCCTCCCATTCATGAAAGCATCGTCCCGATGCTTTATAATCAAAGCGGTTTGTACTCGTTGGAAACGCATGAGTTCATTCGGAGAAATAAGGCTTCATGCGTACCACGTGCACAACTTCTGGAGCATACCTTCGACGCCTTGAACAGTGCGCAGCATCAGGAACAACCTCCTAATTAATGTCACTGATACGTCGCAGAACTTTATAGGGATCGAAGTACCGTCTTAACAGTTTTTCTGAGAGGCCACGGCGCCGAATAGGTGTCCATATCCAAACTTTCTCTCCTGGCTCGTAGGAGACTGGTCGGTGACGAAGGTTGTACCAGTCTTGAATCGTAGTCCTGCTGGCGACTAATACGTAGGCGTGCAAGTTGTCGGGCTTTTTTAGCCAGCTTGGTGATATAAACAGCATCCGTTTCAGCGTCTTCGCACTCGTGCGGCAGCATAGCATCCAGCATAGTGGTGACTTCACGACCATGAAGAAGGCGGAATGGCGTTGTTCTTGTTGTTTCTTGATAAGCCGTGTGATAGGCGAACGTCACATACGGCAAGATCTCATCCCAGTTTTTATGCTCCACATCGACGTACATGCAGAGCACATCCGCCTTGTCTTGTTGAGACGCTCCGTAAGACCATTTGCTTGCGTATGATACGCTGTTGTTCGCCGGTGAGATGTGCCACTAAGTCTTAAAACTGTCTGTAATTGTTCGGCAGCGAATGCAGTTCCCCTGTCAGTTATTACCACTGATGAAGCACCATGCCTCAGCACCACATTCTCTACGAAAAATTGGGCTGCTTCACTTGCCGTGCCCCTCTCCAAAGCCTTGGTTTCGGCGTAACGAGTGAGGTAGTCGGTGGCTACTATAATCCATCTGCGACCTGCTGATGAGGTTGGAAATGGGCCCAAAAGATCCATTCCGACTTGAGCGAATGGAGTAACAGGCACGTCAATAGGATGGAGGAGGCCTGCTGGTTTGACGGGTGGAACTTTTCTGCGCTGGCAATCAAGGCACGTCCGAACATAGTGTTGAACGGTCGCCGTCAGTCTTGGCCAGTAGTATTTCCACCTCACTCTGCAAAACGTACGCGTGTAACCCAGGTGGCCGGATGTTGGTTCATCGTGGCATGCCTGTAATACTTCGCTCCTTAGAGATGTTGGGGCGACGAGTAAGTAGTCATTTTCGTGTGGCGTGAAGTTCATCTTATACAGGACGTCATTGCGCAAGCAAAATGACCAAAGCCCTCTCGCAAACAGTGGTGGTACAGCTGAAGTGCGGCCCTCTAAAAAACGTATTATGGGTTCTAGTTCGGGGTCGTCTCGTTGGAGCTGTGCGATAGTTGCAGTGTTTACAACTCTGACGAATGCGGCGTCTCTGGTAAGGCGGGTCAACGGCAAGGCAATGCGCGAGAAGGTCGCAATGAAGCGTCGGTAGTAAGCACACAGTCCTAAAAACCGTCTGACCGCCTTTTTGTCAGTTGGCGCTTGAAAATTCGTAACGGCAGCTATTTTTTCAAGGTAAGGCCGCGCACCTTCACTACTGACAAGATGCCCCAGGAACAGAAGCTTTTCGAAGCCGAAATGGCATTTTTCCGGCTTAAGTGTTAGTCTGACGGAACGGATAGCTTGAAATACTGAGTGCAGTCACCTGACGTGTTCGTCGAATGTGGCAGAAAATACGATGACGTCATCTAAATACACTAAGCACGTCTGCCACTTGAGGCCTGATAGTACGGTATCCATTAGCCGCTGAAACGTTGCCGTTGCTGAGCACAGGCCAAATGGAAGTACCTTAAATTCAAAAAGGCCATCAGGTGTCACGAAAGCTGTTTTCTCCCGGTCTCTTTCATCGACTTCTATCTGCCAATACCCACTCATTAGATCCATCGACGAGAAATAACGCGCGTGCCGTAGTCGATCGAGTGAATCGTTGATTTGATTGATTTGTCGGGTTTAACGTCCCAAAACCACCATATGATTATGAGAGACGCCGTAGTGGAGGGCTCCGGAAATTTTGACCACCTGGGGTTCTTTAAAGTGCACCCAAATCTGAGTACACGGGCCTACAACATTTCCACCTCCATCGGAAATGCAGCCGCCGCAGCCGGGAATCGAACCCGCGACCTGCAGGTCAGCAGCCGAGTACCTTAGCCACTAGACCACCACAGCGGGGCATCGAGTGAATCGTCGATACGTGGAAGTGGGTAGACGTCTTTTTTTGTCACCTGATTCAGTTTGCGGTAATGCACGCAGAAACGTAAGGTGCCGTCTTTTTTCTTCACTAATACAACCGGCGAAGCTCAAAGGCTTTTCGACGGCTGAATAACGTCGTCTTCAAGCATCTGTCACACCTGCTTTTCGATAGCTTCTCGTTCTCGCGCAGCTACCCGGTACGGGTTTTGCCTGATGGGTCTGGTCATGTCGTCCGTCATAATTCGATGTTTCGTCAGCGGCGTTTGACGGACCCTGGAAATCGAAGAGAAACAATCTTCAAACTTGTTAATAAGCTGCATGATACTTTTCTCCTGCGCCGGCAGCAAACTTGGGACAATATCAACAAATAGAGGTGCAGGGGTCAGATCAGTTGAATTATCTTTTTCAAGAGTTAGGCAGTCTGTCATCTCCGCGAGCTCTTCCACGAACGCGACTGCCATGCCCCTCGTTAGATGTCGGCGTTCAGAGCTGAAGTTCGTAACAAGGACGTGCGTGTGTCCGCTTTTTATGCTTACGACGCCTCTTGCGATAGATAAACCCTGGCTGAATAGTAGTGTTGGAATTTGCTCGGCGATGTTTTTAGAATCGCTCGACGTGTCACATGTCAGAGCCACGAGTGCACTCGACCGCGGTAGGATGGTCACGTCGTCTTCGAAGACACGCAAAGGCTGACGTCGCTGGTCTGTACAGGGCACATCCGGAACTTGATCTGGGGCCGTCCAAAATATAACCGATCTCTCAGGAATATTGATATTGGCACCGTATTCACGCAAGAAGTCCATGCCCAAGATCAGGTCTTTGCAGCACTCCGGTAAAATTACGAAAGTAGCGACGAAATCTGAACTGCCGATATTATTTCGAGCTGTACATTTGCCCGTCGGCGCCACCAATTGACCCCCTGCGGTTCTAATGTTTGGGCCCGTCCATATTGTTCTTACTTTCTTCAGGCAGTCGGCGAGTTTACGGCTGATAATAGAGAAGTCCGCCCCAGTATCTACCAGTGCTGTTATTGGGCGTCCGTCTATACAAATGTCTAGATTAGCGCTTACGATTTCCGTTGATGTCGGTGACGTCGTATCGTCCTTGGTATCGTGCGTCGTACGATCCATGGTATCATTCGTCGTATCACGTCGTAGAGAAGATGTTGGGAGTGTGATAGCATCTCGACGGGCGGCAACCTTCCCCCCAAAGGTCGCAGCTGTTAGTTTCCCCGACGAGGGCTAGGAGATCTGCCCCGGATCGCCTCGGAGTAACTGCGCTGCGGCGGTGAGTTCGGTGCAGGTGAAGGAGAGCGGGGTCGACGATGGGGCACTTCGGGTTGCTGTGCTTGCGGGCCTGCACTGCTGTCACGGTGGCTATCGAAATAGGCACGAGGGGAGGTTTCTAGAAAGTTATGATGTCTACGGTCACGGTACGGGCAATTGCGGAAAAGATGGCCGGCTTCTCCGCAATGAAAGCAAAGTGGTCGACGGTCAACAGTGCGCCACAAGTCCGTCTTACGGATGAGTGGTCGACTGCTGGGCATACCTTGCGACCAAGATGCAGATGTCGGCGGAGTGTACATTGACGCCGTTAGCATAGGCACGTTGGACTGTGGATACGGCTGCGGCGGATTGGGAGCTGGGGCCCACGGCTCGTTGTAATGCCTTTGGCTCACATTACGATAAGCCAGTGGTGACGAGTTGTAGGACACTGGAGTGTGTCGACGGACAGCTGATACGTAGCTCCCAGACCGCTGGTCTGAGGGCGATTCGGGCAACGAAAATGCCTGGCGGAGTTCTTGCCGCAAAACTTCTGCAACGCAAGCCATGGTATTTTCTTGCGGAGTCACAAGGAGGTTTCGGATCTCCTCCCGAACGACCTCACGAATGAGTTCGCGCAGAGAACACTCACTACCGGCACTCAAAGCAGAGAGACTGGGAGATGTTTTGATTGGTTGGTCATGGTATCGGCGCCGTTGCTGCAGTGCTCGCTTGTTTCTTGTAGCCTCTTTGACAAATTCGGCTACGATTGTTGGTGGGTTGCGTAGGAGACCGGCAAACAGCTCTTCCTTGACGCCGCTCATCAAATGTCGGAGTTTTTTACCTTCAAGCATCTCGGGGTCGGCCCGGTGAAATAGGCGGGTCACGTCTTCCGCAAACATGGCGGCGCTCTCGTTTGGTTTCTGTATGCGTGCCTCGATTAGCTGCAAAGCAGAATCACGGCGGTCGGTGTTTGCGAATGTCCCGAGAATTTGCTGCCGAAATTTTTCCCACGAAGAGAGCGTTGACTCGTGGTTCTCGTACCACGTACGAGCGCTGTCTGCCAAAGCAAAGTAGACGCGCGATAGCTTTTGCTCAGTGGACCAGCGGTTGGCTTTGGCGACTCGCTCATACTGGGCTAACCAGTCCTCGACGTCTTCATAAACCTCACCGTGGAAGGTCTCAGGAATTAGAGGCTGATCAACAGTAAGCTGTGAAGGCCCTCCGGTAGCCATTTCTCCCGGTACGGTGTGTTGCTGGAGAAGTTCGAGCGGGATCGCCTCGGGACTAAGGCCTCGCTGTCGGTGACTGTAGTGGTGGACAGGAGTATCCACTGCAGGAACGGATTGCGGTGGTGGACTCAATGTGCTAGGGTGCGGAGGTGTCCCAAGCGTCAGCTGGAGAAGTCCAGCACCTCCACCAATGTCGCTAGGTGAAAATAACAGAATACAGGACGACGGTGCGACCAGAAAAAACGAGTTCTGTATTAACAGAACAAAAGAGCAGCCGCTTCGACTTCTTCTTCCTCGGAGGAACCGTGGGTGCTGTCCACGCTGATCACTTCATCGTCCTCTGTCTTCTTGCCCGGCCTTTAGCCGTGACAATATGTTAGTGTGGTGCAATAAGAAGGATATACCAAGCCACTTGTCAATCATAATTATTTAACAATGACTTTTGACCACTCGGATGGATATCTAACGTAGCAACAACGGTCAATGGTATTACGTCAAACTTCCACCAACTGTTCAACAAAATCTCGACGCACTTTCTGAAATACTGCTTCTTTGTTTTCGGTCGCTCTCACGAAAAGGCAATGGGTGCGTTGCTAACTCCTATACACCAGAATTCCAGCCAGGAACACCACGCCGCCGAGGAGTACTGAATAGTACTGAAGAACCTCCTCAAGGGCCGATACACTACCAGTCCTTTATGCATAGTAAATCCACTTAGATGTGGCCTATAGTGTTCCTTGAACACCCGGACTTCTCGAATATGATGACGAAACTCGCAGGCATGTGCAAGCGTTTCGTAGCAGACACGATCGCGTCTCATAGCGCATCGAAGGTAGTCGCTGATATTGTACTTCACGAGCTCTTTTGGATCTTCACGCTTAAAGGCCGTTTGTAATTTGGACATTAGTGAGGATGCCGATGAGGTGTTCTGTCTCAGCTCTTCTATGGCAGTGCCTGAAGTAGCACATGGTGCGACCTCGTGTCTGTCTAGGGCGCCGGCCAACTTTTGCAGTGTGTCTATTCGGTCGCCGGGTGCTTTAATTGTTACCTTCGACGTGAGCTCACTGTGGAAGTTGGAAGATAGCGGAAGTATCGCAAGCAACCAGAGGTAATACAGTGCCACTCCAGCTATCACTCGGCGTGAGACGTTGCCCGGCAAATGAGCCGAGGTTGCAAGAACGGAAGCTAGAAGCAGTGTGACCGAGTTGGTGATTCTTAACAAGGGTGGCAGCCGACAATTCTCTATACTGGCGAGCACTAGCGCGACGGCCAACAGAAGAGCAAGGGTTGATGTGAAGAGTGGCCAGGAATCGTAGACCACCTCGGAGAGCGTCACGACACGATCGTCGTTGACTCGAGAATAGAAAGTCTCCTCAATAATTTTAAAATGTGGGAAATCCGAATCGAGAACTATTTCCGCATTTAATCTGATCGAAAGAAACACAATGTCCCATTTGTTATAAACAGTTTCTCTCCGCACACTGCCAAGCATTGGAGTATATAGAATATTCAGAGAAACGTTCGCTTGTCGCAGACACCCAAGGAAAACTTCGATGGTTGGATGGTCACAAGAGTGATTCCCACCACCATAGAAGCGGCCACTAAGGCAGGCTACTGTCAACTGCTGACCAGAAAGGCGTTTCATAATAGGGCTCTCTATTCTCAGCTTTGATTGAATTTCTTCCATTGGTGAATTATGGCTCACTGATGAGGTGAGGGGTAACACGATGCTTTGAATTGCTGTGCCATTCATCGGCAGGATCCCGGCAACTTGAAATGCTGTGAGACGCGAGCTGGAGTCAATTTGATGAGGCGCTTCATGTGTTTGGACACGACATAGAGCCAGGACACGCACATTCGTCTAAGCCCCACCGTGTTAAGAGTGCGAAACATGCTTTCGAGGCGAGATAATGGATCGACATCAACCAACACATTTCTTCTCCCTTCCATTCGGTTCTTCAGTAAATAAGGACAGAGTCCTCTGTCCGCGAGTTTCCATGTTGTAACCGTTCGTTCGAATAGGCGCGCGAAGACAGCGTGCTGTTTGTTCAAGTGTTTATCAGTCACCAGCATAACATCGGCTGTTTTTGCGAACAGAGATGAGAGTGTAGCACTCTCTGGGTTTTTTGAGTGCCCTTCGTAAGCAACAGAAGGTAAAAACCGAAGCGTCATGAGTCCCACTGTGGTCATAATGACGGCGGAGAGCGTGGCATTGGCCATTGCAGTGTGGTTGGTCTTAGATCTGGGAGAAGGCTGCGTAAATAAGTCCTTTTTGACTGCTGCAAAAATGACTCTGACGTTCACTCAGTTTCTTGAAATGTCCATGAACTGTTCATTAGAGTACGTCAGTTAACATTTTTTTGTGGTAACTCCGTCTATAGGACCATATCAGCAGAACTGAACCACATGAGATGGCGTTCTCCGGCAAGATGATTGAGTGACGCCCTGGAGCAATACGTGTGGTTGGTCTATTTAGGGCATCAAATTTACAGGAGCCGCTCGAGTGGACAGCCTGCATGGGAAGCACGCCAATTAGCAATCTCGTCAGCAGTCCGTTTTTTCGCAAATTAACACCAAGAAGAAAGTGTAATTAGAGTACCACATGGCTCGTGATCCGTGACAGTATTTTGTGAAGGTTCAAAATATTGTTACACCTCTTCAATTCAGCACTGTGCCATTTCGTGCCGGCTTTATTGATTCTTGCTTGAAGCGTTTTTTTCGATACGGCACGCGAGTACTTCTGGAACAAAAACAAGTCATGAGTGATTGTCTTTGTTTCTGCAGTTAGCTAAAGGCACTTGATGCAATACTCAATGTGAGTCTGCCCTCTGATTGATAAATTGTAGAATACCTGAGCAACTTCAATCATGTGTGACAGCGTGGATTGCATTAGAGGCCACAAAGTAATCAGATGTGTGAGACGATCGTTTGACAAATCGGGCAGGCGAGCTGAGCGGCGGTCGCGCTACTATTCGAGCCTGTTGATGATCCCCTGGCAAGTGAAACTTGAAACGCCATCGTTGCACATCTCGTTATTTCGGTACGAAAGGATTATTGGTGATGAGCGGGGTAGCAGTGAAATGCATACGTCTGCGAAATTCTTGAACCGTGACTACGAAACCGCAGCAGAAGCTTCGTGAACGATTGTAGAGCTATGCAGCGATTATTAAAGCTTAATGTTTGACTTCACCACTTCGCTTGTGTAAGTTTCCGTGCTTAAGTCCCTGCATGATGGTCCAAGAAGTTGAACCACGAATTACCCTTGAAGTGTTTCATAAATCAATCTCTTGCTTCTTTTCAAGGGGCGTCTGATTGTCTATTGCGTGCCCCGATTCATTACTACAGTTGTATACTTGCCCCGGCTTATGTGATCTGCCTTTGTTATTCCTTAATTACTGCAGCATATTCCCAGCCGTCCCGGTTAAACAGGCGTCTCACGCAAACTTTTCATCGTGATACACGTGTGTCCTAAAGAACTGATTCTTGCGAAAGGAACATCATGTGCTTGGGAGCTGTTTTAAGGTATTAGCAGGCGAAGTGATCATTGAGACACCTAAATTGCAGAGACTAGTGCAGCTGGGCTTGCCTTTAAGTTTTGTGTTGGACTCTTTGAAAACATTCTGCTGTCTATAATGGAAGCCACGCAGGCACACAAGAGCGAATAATCTTGAATAAAAATGTTCGGCAGCTGATCACTTGCTGGGTTGGAACAACTTTGAATCTCGCGCCAAATCACCTAAAGTAAACCACAGACACGAAACGGCCACTAACCATAGTCACTTTTTATAGTCGAAGGTCCGACGCATTGTGTCGAGAGTGCGTTCAAGGTAGGTTTCAGAACAGGCTGCTCGAACAAAAACTGCTTTCACTGGAAAGACAGCTACGAATTTCATTTTACTTTCATGAGATGTCGACGTGAAATCCGAGCCATGTAGTACAGGATTGATATTTACCCTTATAACAGTCCTCGACAAAAGTAGGCCGATAGGAAGATAGGTGGATGACATCCTTTCCATGCAGGCTGCTCATTAACATGCATTCTATAGAGGTGTGTTGTTTAGAAGCAAGCAAGCGCATTTCTTACTGCCGTGCTGTACTCCAATTTCTTACTGCAAAACATCGTATTGTATTTGTCAGTTCTGGATAGTGTCGATACAGTGAAGGCGTCATGTCAGGAAATTCTAATTGATACATCTTAAAAGATGACTGTTCTTCAAAGAAAAAGATGGGCAGGTAAAAACATTTTCGCATTGATTGTAAAATAAGATACTTAGGCACCCTTTTTCGACATCCAGCGCCCACGACACCGCAATGACTAACACGGCGTTTGCTGCAGAAACGTTCACACGTTCGCCTGATTGGCTCTCGTGACCATTCACTACCGGCCTGACCTAACCTGATTGGTTTAGTGATATGTGAGGTTTAATGTCCCAAAACCTCTATATGATTATGAAAGACGTGGTAATGGAGGGCTCCAGAAATTTCGACCACTTCGGTTTCTTTAACGAGCCCCTAAATCTAAGCACACGGGCTTACAACATTTTCTCCTCGATCGAAAGTACCCAACCAGGATACCCAACCAGGATAATCGACAGAAGCTATTGGCGTTTCAGATTCACAGCAAGTGACTCAAACTCCAACATAGAAAAAAGCTACGAGCGCACGCCCACGGCACATCCTGCCCTATGCCGCCCAACTTGAAGAACGATCTGTTCGGGTGTGAATTCATTCCATTTCTGGACACACCAATATACCGTGAATGACTGAGTTCATCAACGAGTCTTGCAGCGTAACAGGAAGAGACGATTCACAGATGACAGCTTGAGGCAGGCCGCAGCGATGACCCAAGGTGAGACCTATGAAGGTAACTACCGTCGGAAAGTGCAGCGCCAGCGTAAACTTAGCGTTTAATTAGAAGAAGCTACAAGATATGATGCCCCGCCACCGAGATCCATGCGCCGCTACGAGGACACACTCAAAAGATTGCAAACACGAAGCTTCAAAAGAATCCCGATCCTTCACAAGGTACACCCGACATAGTACTCTGACCCCAACGTCGACTACTGCCATGAGCCCGCCACGATGAAGCATATCCTCTGGGAATGACTCGTTCACGAATCAAGCCGAGCTGCTCCAACGAAAAAAATTTGGAAGATCCCAGTACCTGAAAATATACGTTATGCGAAGCATACTGAGGAAAGGTAACCATGTTGCAATTTTTTATTGAGCGAAACGTCATGAAATGACGCTAAAGTTATGTACAATAGTGGCACGCACAGACATATGTTGAAGAGTTGCAGATGTTTATATAACCAGTTGTTTACACATCCGCAACAATGCCAACTAGAACATGCGCATTAGCAACACCAGAAGCCGATATGAAGTGCTGATTCGCTCTACGATGCTGGCCTCGGATACACCTACATAAATCAACTTCAGGGCATGACAACTAACCACATTTGACGCTAACCCAACGTGACGGATGTATCAAAGGAGCACATAAGAAATGATTATAAAATTGGGTATGCAGCACTGCAACCACTATTGACGTGTCACGAAGATCGGTGTCTATGTGAGAAGTTTTTCTAAGACTGGGCGTAGCCCTGTGGTAAAATCCTTCACTGCCACGCAGAATGCTAGGGTTTGATTCGAATTAGGACTCTGACATTTAATCTTCGCATTCATCGGGAGGACGCTACCGATATCGGGTATTTCTTAACCGTGCGATAAATTGCTAATGTGTTTTCGTCGTTCATGGGTAGATACGAAGGGTCAATCACCTGTGGCACATACCCACATACCAGCGGCACATACCTCCTGGTTAGTATGTGCCACTGCCTGGCGGGAAGTGTTTGACGACGTACGTGACGGGATTGTCACAGTACTCATGTCTTGACCAGCACGTCGTATTCTTCACACCCTCTTACCATTTCATGTTAATTTTGGTTAACGCCAAGTTAAGGGGGTTACCACGAGAGCACCCAAACTTAAGAGGATAGATAGAGACAGACAGACAGACAGATAGATAGATAGATAGATAGATAGATAGACAGATAGACAGACAGACAGATAGATAGATAGATAGATAGATACGCTGAAAATCGCTGAAGTTCGCTAAAAAATGCTTCGCATTTAAAAGCTCAATGTACTTTGTCTTATCTACAACAATACATTGAGCACACTACCCACTGGATACTCAAAAATATGCTCATCAGAGGCAAGCTGAATATGTGATGCGCTGCCCAGCGCACGACAGTCATTCCCTGCTCAGCAATATCAAGCTCAGTTTTGGAAAATCACCTGTCTTTTTCTTCCCTTAATTTCTTTCGATTTTTTCCTGTTCTTATTTCATGCTGCCTAGCGAACAAACCAAAGCACATTGTATATAGTCCAATAAATCAGTCAATCAATCAAGCACTCAATCAATCAGTAAACTAAGTAATCAATAAATCGAACAATCAGTCAATCATCAAATAATAAATAAATAATTAATCAATGAATCAATCAAACACTGCACGTGTAAGCTTACCATTCGAGCAGTGATGGCAATTTTTTTCTCGCCACCTTTTATTGCTGCAGAAGCGCTAAAACAATATTTTGGCAATTCTTGTCAACTTGCAAATTGATGCTCGTTTATTTTTCCAGCGTTTCCGCCACTACGGTATGCGTCTGAAACGCCGTATGTATCATATTTGGCAAAGTGTCAGGGGTAAAATGCACAATATCCTGCAATTTATGCTGGGCTGTGCAAACAAACATGACAACTAAAGCAGGGCCTTTCATATCATGCAGCACAACTCTCTTCTGCAGGATTTATATTGTGGTACTATGTTTTAAATAGGTAATCGTAAGTCTGGGTTGCTAGAAATAGCGCTTGTCAATCTTTGCTGATATAGCATTAGCACGACATGAAAAAAATTTGCCCGTATCTGCATGTACTCTGCAAACGTCGTCGAAAGACGATAGTATTGCGTGTGGAGAGAGTGAACAAGACATTTATTTGATGTTCTGCGCGAGAAAATCAGTGAATGGTATTCTGGGGGCGCTGCGTTCGAGTGCCTTGGGCGTGCAGCGGAGGCGAACGAGTGCATCCAGTCACATCACACGTGAGACATAAGCGCCATCTGGCAATTGTCTTAGAAAACAAAGCGCATGGCTCTGAGAGGGGTGTGCGCGCCCATCTCAGAGGTGATAAGGTGTAGAACGCAAGACGACGGGTAGGTGCCACCACCGTTTTGTTTAGCAAAGCGTTAGAAACAGTCGCCTTTCCGTGGAAGCGTTGCATGGTCAGCGCAGCATGATAAGCGCTATGGTCCTTAAAATTACTTATGTATGCCTTTTCTAGTAAGAGACGAACATGCAGAATATACGTGTTGAAATGGTGCCTCAGACATGGCAATAATTATTCTTTAACTGACAATTGCACAAGCATGGACGCTCAGCCTTGAGCAACATAGGTGGGCGCTGCGGATGAGGTTGGCCGTTTCATGTACCCGATGCCGTTGAGAGTGGACATAGAAACAAATGTACAGACAGACAGACAGACAGACAGACAGACAGACAGACAGACAGACAGACAGACAGACAGACAGACAAACCAAAATTTTAGCGTCGAAGGTCCCCAAGAAAGACTATCGTCTTTAGAAAAAATTGAACCTTGCTTGCACTAAAACGCGCAAGGCTTGAAACAGTGATACTGAACTTTTTTCTTAATCTTGCAGCATCTGGATTGTTTGTAGGCCTTTGGTACAGGTTGTGTCTAGGTTGCATCTAGGCCGTTGTTAGGCCTGTAAGCGGCCATCTTATACATATCTATCGGCGGTCTCAAGCTCCAAGTGAATTATTCAAATATACCTGAACATGGCAAGCATTTGCTTTATTTCGTTCTCCACATCGCGCTAAAAAGACCATAAGCAGTGAAATTTACTTTTTTCAACCAGGTATCTATTCATGTCGCTCCACCGTTTGAATGATGGGCCATATTTGGCACAAATCCTTGTCTTCAATATTAAAGCCTCAATAAATCTGAAAAATATCGCATATGTTCTTCTTTGTTTATAATGATATTCTTCTGATAAAAGTCGAGAAAACGATTTTTGAAATCATTGTTTCATTATGCATGCAATAGAGCTCTAACAAACATGGCATTTCTGCGCACAGGCATACACGAACACTGAATTTCGCAATGCGGTCGTGACAAATAGAGGGAACGGAAGTGAGCAGGATGAGGATGAATAAACTTTATTTACAGTCAATAGCTTTGCTGGCTGGGCTTATAGGCCTCCCACGTGGGGACGTCGAAGTATTGCCTCTACGCCACCTCGCGGGCTTTCTGCAGGTAGGCAGGTAGGCCAAAGCTGGTCGTCGAGGTGGGAGGTGCGAAGGAAGGGGTGGCAACTCGACGAGTAGGTCTGCGTGTCAGACGGGTTTTGGGGTTTTCTTTCGCACAACATATGCCGGGAGATATGTTTTAGTCAATCAGCTTCCAGAAGCGAGAAAGTGCATTCGTTATTTGAAACTTCTTTCAGATACGCACACTGGTTAATAAAAACTTGTTGAGTGAGTGGCTCTAACTTCACCATGTCATGTACTGTGACGTTAGGCGAACCGAGATCCGGAGATGCCAGCAGAAAGACTTGAGTGGCACCGCCGCAAAATTGTTGCAACACTAGGCGCAGGTACTGTTTTTCGCGACGCTTGTCGCACGAAGTGTTGCCTATTACGAATTTGACCTCTTCTCATGCCAGCCCGATTAAAAATATGCGCATCGACTACGTGCGTCTCTTTGACATGCTTCAAGTAAGCATATATTCTGTAATTCCACCATTTATTTTCGTCAGCAGTAAACAAGTGGTTGTCATAGGTTACAATTTAAAATACAAAATATATAACTGCGCTTCGGTAGTTTTTTTTGCCTACAACTTGAGGAAGTCCAGGTACAGCGTGTTGGTGCGAAATGATGGTACTCGGCTGCCGCTAATTGTGGGCGAATGTTTATTCGAAGCAAGGCAGAAAACATGTTATTTGGTTACATTCAAAATGTAGTGGTTTTATTCACCCAACAAAAGCTGCAGCCCCATTTGTCTATTGGTATTCCACATCAGACACCCGACTTGGCATCAAGACGGGCCCATTTGTTTAAATTTCTTAGATTGGCAATGGTTTACGTGCAGAAAAAAAATCAAAAGTGCCACAGTAACCACGATGTCATTGACGGTCGTAAATTCGTAGTACAGTGGGTGTAAAGGATTACTAATAGCTTCAACAAGAGTTGTGTACGACTTGATACCTAAAAACAGCAGCAGCGATAACAACGGGTAACATCGACAATGTCTAACTGAAGCACCGCGCGAAGCATAAATGTCCTCGAAAGACGCATCTTTTTTTTCCCTTCCCGTAATGTGCATAGTGATTAACCATACGGTAAGGTTCGGCACAGAGATCTTGCCGCCGACAACCATGCCCGTGCTTGAAGTTTTAGAGAGAAACTAAACGCACGATCGTGTATCTATGAAATGCTCACTCAGTTTTCGTTAGAAACGCAAATAAGTTCTGGATTTCACGAATCATCCTCAAGTGCTAGAGTAGGTTTTCAAGTAATGAGAACAAGAACTATACTTGCACAGCAACTATCTGCTGGTGTAATGCGATAAGGAGTATATACCATGCGATATGTAATCATTAATGATTTAAAAGGATTTTTGACAACTCGGATGGATATATAAAGTAGCCAGAATGGTGGATAGTTTTACATCAAGTTTGCACATAACGTTCAACTAAATATTCTCGACGCACTCTGGGAAATACTCTTTCTTTGTTTTCGGCGGCTCTTAAGAAAAGGCAATAGGTGCGTTGCGAACACCGATACACCAAGATTTCAGCCAGGAACACCACACAACAGAGGAGTACCTGTATCATCCAGAACTGTACGAAGAACCCGAAGAGGTCGAACTGAACGGGGTCGGCTGCATGTAGTTGTGAGCAGTCCGAATATTCATCGCGAACAAGTTGGCCCTCTCGAATTGCGTTGAAGAATCTCTTCAATGGCCGATACAGTGCCAGACTTTTACGCATTCGGAACCCACTTAGATGTGACCTATAGTGTTCTTTGAACACCCGGACTTCTCGAACATGATAACGAATCTTGCACGGATGTGCAAGCGTTTCGTAGCAGACACGATCGCGTCTCATAGCACATCGAAGGCAGTCGATGATATTGTACCTCACGAGCTCCTTTGGATCTTCACGTTTAAACGCCGCTTGTAGCTTGGACATCAGTGAGGCTGCCAATGAGGTGTTCTGTCTCAGCTCTCCTACCATGGCAGTGTTCAAAGTAGCACATGGAGCGACCTCGTGTCTGTCTAGGGCATCGGCCAATTTTTGCAGTGTGTCTATTCGGTCACCGGGTGCTTTAATTGTTACCTTTGACGTGAGCTCACTGCGGCAGTAGGAGGATAGTGGAAGTACCGCAAGGAACCAGAGGTAATACAGTGCCACTCCAGATATCACTCGGCGTGAGACGTTGCCCGGCAAAGGAGCCGAGGTTGCAAGAACGGAAGCTAGAAGCAGTGTGACCGAGTCAGTGATTCTTACTAAGGGTGGCAGCTGACAGTTCTCCATCTTGGCGAGCACTAGCGCGACGGCCAACAGAAGAGCAAGGGTCGATGCGATGAGTGGCTTAGAATCGTAGACAACCTCGGAGAGTGTGACGATACGATCGTCGTTGATTCGGGAATAGAAAGTCTCCTGAATCATCTCAACATGTGGAATGTCCGCATCAAGAACAATTTCCGCATCTAATTTGGCCGAGAGGAACAGAATGTCCCATTGGCTATAAGCAGTGTCTCTCCGCACGCTACCAAATATAGGAATATAGATAATATTCAGAGAAACGTTCGTTTGTCGCAGACACCCGAGGAGAAACTCGATGGCCTGATGGTCACAAGAGTGTTTCCCACCACCATAGAAATGGCCAATAAAGCAGGCTACTGTCAACCGCTCTCCAGAAAGGCGTTTGACCTTAGTGCTCTCTATCCGCAAGTTTGACAGTATTTCTTCGGCTGACGGATTGTGGCTGACCGATGAAGTTAGAGGCCACGCGGCATTTTTTATGTGTGCGCCTTTGATTTCTAGAACTCCGAAAACATAGCAAGGCGAGAGAATAAAGCGAAGATTCTTGGCCTTAGCGAGGTCCACAGGGAAGAACGCTGCGTATAGCAAGGATGGGCATATCCACGTCGGCTTCGGTGACCGTAATGTCAATTCTAGGGCAATAAAGTCAGAGCGAATATCCGGTTCGGCATCAACCAGTACGGTTCTCTTGGCTTCCATTCTATTCCTCTGAAAAGAGGCGCTTATACCACTGTGTGGAAGGCGCCAGGTAGTCACTGTTCCTTTGAGAAGGCGCGCGAAAGAAACGTGCGTTTCTTTCCAGTGTGTTGCGCACACCAGCATAACGTCGGCCTTTTTTGTGGAGAGCGATGACAGCGTAGCAGTGTGTCGTGTTTCCAGACGCACTCCACAGGCTGCGTCAGGCCAAAATTGAAATGTCACGAGTACCACCACTGTGGTCAATGTAGCAAGCGCTGCGTTCGCCACTGCAGAGTTGTCGGCGTTGGATCTAGAAGAAGGCTTCGTAATTATGTTCTTCTTCTCCTAACGCGCGAATGAATTTGATGTTCTCTTCTTTCTTTTAAAAGGAACTATCAACTCCGAATTAAAATGCGTCAGTTAGCATTTTCTGCCTTTGCTCCTTCTTATGCGACAACTGCAAGAGAACTGACTTATACGCGATGATGTCTTGCGGAAAGAAGCCTAACAAAAACCTGGTCGCTTCAGACCTAAGTGGTACAAGATGCGTGAGTGGACAGCCCGCTTGAGAGGCACGTCAACTACCAATTTTGTGATCAGGCCGATTTCTCGCTGATTGATTACCAAGTGGCTACACCTGTTCCAGGCGGCTTGTGTTCCTTGTCGATACCTCGTCGAGGTTACTGCAGTCTTTCATGTCGGTGCTATGGCGGTTGGTGATGGCTTTAATAAAGCGGGATGGGAACGGCATCTTGATATGACGCATGAGTATGTCCAGCATGAAAATTCACCATGGAATGACGGCTTAGGTTCAGTACGTCAGCTCCGAACTCAGCATCGCCTCTCACGCAAATAGACTTCACGCAAGAGTCAATCTGGCTCTGTAAGTGGTCAGTTGTAGAACGCTTCAGTGACGTCATTCATTCGAGTGCGCACGTGCGTTTTCCATTAGAGGGTGGAAGTTTATGGAATGTTGGCGATCAGGCCATTACAAACCGGATAGGCATGATCAGCCACACTCGACTGTACTCTTCGAGTTGGTTGATTACCACCTGTGCGATAAGAGTATAAAACGATATCCACGCACGTTTTATTTGGGAACACATGCATAATTGAGGATACACGTTTGCAATATGACTGCACATGCACGCAGAATCTTATAACTTTAGTAAAAAACCGCACCAAAATTTAAGCGAATAAAGTGGTAGCTCGGAAATATTTCTATCGGGTTCTCACGCCCTACCCTTCCGAATCGCAATGCACCCCGACGCGGTGATCTGTGGATAAGGTACTCGGCTGCTGACCCGCATGTCACGTGATCGAATCCCGGCTGCGCCGGCTGTATTTCCGTTGGAGGCGGAAATGTTGTAGGCTCGTGTGCTCAGATTTGGGTGCACGTTAAAGAACCCCAGGTGGTCGAAATTTCCGGAGCCCTCCACTACGGCGTATCTCTTAATCATATGGCGGTTTTGGGACGTTAAACCCCACATATCAATCAAATCAATCGCAATGCGCATTGTGGTGATTTCTTTCTTCTTGTTAATTCTTGATTGCAATAGTATTCGGTGCCAACATCCAACTGATTGTTCCGAGTCAGTTTACTGCAATATCTAATTCGAAACAGTACAGGCACTGACCTTTGCCATGGTTCTTTCTACCGTTCTCATGCTAACGCATTGCATGTGTCCTTCACATTCTTTACAGAGTTTTTTTCTACAATAAACAATGACTATCTGACAAGCGCTGATTTCAGCATGCCTAATGGAAGGCGGTTGTACAATGAACATGTACTTGGTAATGCATCTACCTGTCTATGGCATTTTGTGAGGCAAGTTTGTTACTCTAGTTGCTAGGTGTTACCATAATACTTCTTCTGTCTTGGATCACGATTTTCTAACCAGTCACAGCTTGTGCCTGATAACACCGTACTCCCTGGTATTGATGTATGACTACATTGTGGCCCATGTTAGGCTTGTTTTCTTCTCATGTACGCATAGTTAGGCAAGAAACATGCAATTTTGATAATGAAAAATATGCTTCGTTATCAAATGAGCTTGCAGTGTTACTGTTTAATCTCAGTCGTCTGGCTGTTTTAGTAGATTGCAACTCCCTACGGGGTACATTTTGCTTTCCACAACAGCATTGTGTTGACAAGCATGTTCTGAGTAAACAGTTGTCTGCAAAAATACGTTGTGATGAGCGTTTGAATACTATGGAAGTCAAACGAATTACTAAAAAGGAATCTCGTGTATTATAATATTTAGCTTGATAAATTGGTGCATCTGGAAAAATATCCTGATCTATGCTTCTAGTCATCGCGTGCCGGGAAATGGTTTAAAGCGAGACCTTTTTGGTTATATTGTTATTCTAATGAGCGAGATAGGTATGTGCGGACATTAGAATGCTCTGGCCATTCATTTCCAACCACTTATGGTGAGATGCAGACATCCGGATGCGTAGGTTTGATATGTGGACTTTAATGTCCCAAAACTATCATATGATTACGAGAAACGTCGTAGTGGAGGGCTGCGGAAATTTGGGCCACCTGGGGTTCTCTACCGTGCACCCAAATCTGAGCACACGGGTCTACAACACTTCCAGCTCCATCGGAAATGCAGCCGCCGCAGCCGGGATTCGAACCCGCAACCTGCGGGTCAGCAGCTCAGTACTTAGCCACTAAACCACCACGACGGGGCCGGATGCATAGCTAGTTGGCGTAAATTAGTAATAGAACGGCTTTGCTGACTATCTTCAGGGAATCTGTTAAACCAGCCATTGCCACTTTGAACAACACCGAAGACAGCTAGCGGGAGTACTGCCCCGTGGCATGCCTCTGGCTATTTTCCTTGAGCTACTGAGCACTGTTCTAAACATGACCTGAATCAAGTGATCGTAAAGAAGTGCATGAACAAAGCGTAAAAGATGCCCTCTTATATCGACACAAGACAAATTATCGCACTGTGGAACACGTAGTCGTACACGCTTTGCAACGTTCAGATATACTGCCAACGTTAAAGAAATCGTATTCTCGTTGGTGTTCTATGTGAGTCAGCCATCGTGTCTTAGAGGTCCTGTGCACTCAATCGTTGCCGAAGTTCAGTCATACATGCTGGAAGAACCTTGCGACATTGAATCTAGCATTTTAATCCAACATGTAATCCTATTACTGTCAACCATATCCATCAAGTTCGCTACGCACGAAGTTAGCCATGCTGGTCGTTACGATGTCAGCTCTGTGCTGTCTTTACCAGACTTCAGCACGGTTCTACGCAGGTCGTTTCTCGTGTTTGAGGAATGTTGCCCGACTCCTACGTGTAGTTGAAAGCTTGAAATTCACCAGAAGGCTGCTCGTCACTTCTGCAGGCATGTGTAAAATGATCTAGTTCCTAATTTCATCAGGTCTAAGAAGGCAGCCTCGAAAGATAGATTTTATGGGTGACGTGAGTTCTCGCAACGTAAAAAGTGCGCAAATTGTAGATGCATAATTACGTGCAAGTGAAGAAGGTGGTTCACCATCTCTTCCAGTTATATAAACGTCGGCAAACTGTTTGGCTGGAGTTGGCTTAGATATATCCTTGAATTGCGCAAGGACAATAAATGATCGCAAAGGCCAGGGCGTGCTTCCGTCATTATGTCGCCAGATCCTTGGCAGTGTAGTAAATGCACTTGAAGTCTCCACAAGCCCTGTTCATTGTTTTCTCCGAAGCGTTTTGATGCGTCGCCCTATTGCTGCATTAGGTCTTCTAAACTGAGTTCTGAGAGTTGCTTCTCCACTTATTTGCAAGCGCTTTTCCTTCTTCTAGCAGTACACAAACGAATGGTTTCACATCCGCGATTGGAAAATGTGCAGGGAGCCTAAGTATAAAGGGTGCCATCGCTATGCTGGCTAAGATATCAATATGTCTGGTGATAGGTGATCTAGATGATCCCTCTAGCGATACCAATCAGTTACCTTGCTGCACTTACCTGCCGTGAAGTGGTAGCCAGGAAGAATAATAATTATAGAAATTGATCATTTCCCATTTTGTCCTGCACTTTAAAACACGTGAGCTGAACACCACTAGAATGCCAAATCAGATAAATGATGCTTGTACACACTCGGCGTCTGAAGAACACTACGCTGCCCTCATCCGGAATGCATAGGTCTAGCTTATTAGTAGCACTTTCCAGACAACGTCCAGGCGCATTCGACCTCTTTTCACGGCGCACATTGAAATCACCACAAATGATGCGCGGAACCAAGCAACGATGACCCAGATTTTCAAAAAATTTACCGATGGAAATTTTCTCTTGAGGAGTTGCATACAAAGATACAATGCTGATTTACGTTCTCCTGTCTGCATACTAGGTCGCATAAAATTCTATAACATCTGCACACAAGTCAGCCACATTTAGGGCTACGTAGGCTATCCGTCTTGGAATATTGGACGCGAAGCCTACCACTGAAGGCGCGGGCGCTGCAATTGTTGTGACGTGCTGGTTTGGATCACATGATCTCCCTTCACTCGGTAGAAGGGAAGCAAACGGTTCAATGTGCTGTCTTTAACGGCGATTTAGCAATTTAATGGGCCTTTAATGCTTCCCGCCCCCTGAAAAAGCTCGGCTAGAATTATTCATCATCAGCAGCCACATTCGGCATGAATAAAGTGCGCATAATACCTTAAAGACGTGCGGCCGGTACTCCGCTTATCCGCAGACAGACGGATAATGACAGGAGTTGGTGATGCCCTCTTTCTCAAAAAAGTATGATTGATAGTGTAGTGGACACCATGAACGTGTACTTGTGTTAGTAGCCCCGAGCCATTGTAGAGCGAGTTCTAGAAATGTGGCTGTTTAGCTATCGACGAGACAGTCCTGCACGTCTCGAGCAGGCCTGGCGTTTTGCAGCACAGCCCTTGGCGCTTGTTTCTGCATTGAGCGGCGTAAGCGGCATAAGCGATGTAGCGAACGAGTATGATAGAAAGCAAATGCGCAGCACTCGAGCCCGGGTGGTTGCTGTGGCAGACTGTGATGACCGTTACATTGCTACTACTGAGGACATCTAAAACGTAACACATAGCCGAGGTTGCCCAACGTGAAGTTGCGCTCAGAACTTGCTTTAGGCAGTGTTTTAATCACCGGTGAATTTTTCAGTGCGAAGCAGCTTATTCTAGAGCTCACTACGGTGTGCATGACTACCCTCACTGCGCATGCACAAAATCTGGCCCAAGCCCTCCCAAAACGCACTGGCAAGCGCTAGCGCGTTCTAGCATGTATAAGGGGCCGGATACGACGCTGTGGGCTCTCATTCTGTGGGCTCTCATTACACTCATTCAGCAATCATGTGATACCGTCGACGATCGAGGTTCTGAAGACGTGAGATGAACCAACGCGTTGTATCTTAGTCAGAACAAGCTGGCACGCGCTAGCGTGGTCTAGCCTGCGTGAGTGGCCGTGTAAAAGGCTGTGGACTGTCCTACTTACACTGTCTTAGAAATCACATGATGATGTCAGGGAACGAGAATCTGATGATGAACGCACGTTCTGCAGATAAACGTGCGCGATGAACGCACGTGCTTCCCCGTGGCAAGACGTGGCGATAAACCTTCGTGGCATGCTCCAACAATAGCTCGGGACGAGTAGCAGCAACATAAACCGCAATTAATCCACGGTGTGCTACACTTGCAAGGACACATTAAAAACGGGCGAAGTGCCCGCGGTAAACGGAACATTAAGTCGGCCCATCCTATACTTCGCATGCTACTCATGGTTTTTTTTAGTTGGAGATGGTGTGAGACAGCGGCGATAGCGTGGTGCTTAGAGCATCCGCCTGGCATGCAAAATGTCCGTGGCTTGAATCCCAGTACGGCGAAGCTCCCAACCAAAAAAAAAATCCGCGTGGGGATAGAACTGCATTGAAAGGCCTGGGGTGCGACCTCACCGGTGACCACTACCGGTAACGCACTCCCTCACCAGAGAAGGATTGGCCACCATGGTGCCGTATCTGGCCACTACCTCCCACATGCATACGTCAATTAACTCACGGCCCGCAGTCCACAGCAGCTGCGAAGCAACTGACCACTAAGACGGTTAGATCTGCAGCGCAGCAGAGGTTGCTAAGAATCTCTGGATCCGGACAGGCCACCATTGGAATTTGAACTTGGCAACGTTTAACGCTGGAACTTTACCTAGTAAGGCAAATCTATCTGTACTATTCGAGGAGATGGAGGGCATGAAATGGGATATAATAGGGCTCAGTGAGGCTAGAAGGACAGATGAGGCCTATATGGAGCTACAGAATGGGCGCGGTCTTTGCTATCGGGTCTTGGCTGACTGAAGAGAACTTGGAGTGGGGCTCGTAATTCACAGCAACATAGCTTACAAAATAAAGGAATACTATAACGATAATGGAAGGTTGGCATGTATCGTAAATGAATTCAACAAGAGATACAAGATGAAGGTGGTACAGGCTTACGCGGCTACATCCAGTCATGATGACACTTGAGTTGAAAGCTTCTATGAAGACTTGGAAGCGGCGAAGGTAAAAACAGTATACTTTACTGATGGGAGACTTTAAAGCAAAGGTACGGAAGAACCAGGCTGGAGACCAGGCAGTAGGAGATTATGGCATCGGTACTAGAAATGCCGGAAGAGAGCTTCAAGTAGAATTCGCAGAACGCAATAATTTACAGATATTGTATACCTTCTACCGAAAGTGAGGAAACTGCAAGTGGACATGGAGGAGCCCTAACGGCGAAAATAAGAACTAAATATACTTTATAATGAGTGCACATGCAGACATCGTGCATGATGTGGAAGTGATTGGGAAGGTACGATGCAGGGACCATAATAAGGTACGATCTCGAATTCGCCTAGGCTTGAAGAAGGAACGACAGAAACTGATACGCAAGAAGCCAATCAATGAGCTAGCACTGAGAGTGAAAGTACAGGAATTCAGAGTATCGCTTCAGAACAGGTACTCGGCTCCTACCGAGGAAACCAACCTTAGCGTAGATGCAATGAATGATCATCTGACGAGTATCATTAAGGAGTGTGCAGTGGAAGTTGGAGGCACGGTAGTTAGATAGGACACTGGTAAGGTTTCCCAGGAAAAGAAAAATCTCATTCATAAGCGTCAAAGCATGGAAGTTTCAAGTACAATAGACAAAATAGAACTGGCACAGCTTTCGATGTTGATTAATAAGCGTAAGGTATCCTATGTAAGAAGGTATGAAATGGAGAGAATTGAACACGCTCTAAAAAACAGAGGAAGCGTCAATGCAGTGAAGAGAAAACTTGTGATACGCAAAAATCGGATGTATGCACCAAGAGAAAAAGAAGGCAAAATAACTACCAATATGGATAAGATAATTAAAATAGCGGAGAGTTTTACAGAGATCTGTACAGTAGCTGGGTCAACAACGACCTTAATACTATAAGAACTAGCGATAGCCCAGATGACACCCCACCAGTAATGATAGAAGAAGTGAGAAAAGCCTTGGAGAGTATGCAAAAAGGCTAAGCTACTGGGGAGGTTCAGGTAACATCTGATCTGCTGAAAGTTGGAGGACAGACTTGTGTTAGAAAAACTAGCCACCCTGCTTACGAGGTGTCTCTGGCGGGAAGAGAACCAGAGTCTTGGAAGAATGCTAACAGCTCTTAATACATAAGAAAGGAGATGACAAGGATTTGAAGAATTACAGGCTGATCAGCTTGCTCTCCATAGTATACATGCTATTTACAAAGGTACTCGCTAAGAGAGTTAAGGCAACGTCAGAATTTAATCAACCAATGAACCAAGCGGAATTTCTTACAAGCTACTGAACAATTCACCACAATCATACCATCAATCAGGTAATAGAGAAATGCTCAGAGTACAGGCAACCACTATACATAGCCTTCATTGATTATGAGAAGGTGTTTGATGCAGTAAAAATATGAGCAGTCATGCAAACACAGCGGAATTAGGGCGTCGATGAAGCATAAATAAACATCCTGAAAGAAATCTGGAGGAAATCAACTGCTACCATAATGCTCATAAAGAAATCAACAGAATACCAATCAAGAAGGGCGTAAGGTAGGGGGATACAATCTCCTATATGCTATTTACCGCGTGCTTACAGGAGGTTTCCAGGGGCCTAGAATGGAAACAGTTAGGGATAACAGTTAATGGAGAGTACGTTAGTAACCTGCGTTTCGCCGATGACTTTGCATTGCTAAGTAACTGAAGGGACGAATTCCAACTCATGATTATGGAGTTATACAAGGAGAGCAGAAAGGTGGGTCTTAAAATTAATCTGCAGAAAACGAGAGTAATGTACGAAAACCTCGGAAGAGAGCTGCGCTTCGAGACAGGTAATAGTGCACTTCAAATTGTAAAAAACTACATCTACTTAGCGCAAGTGATAACCGCGGAGCCGATCCACGAGATTGAACTAACTAGAAGAATAAGAATGGGGTGGAGCACATTTGGCAAGAACTCTCAATTTGTGACAGGTAGATTGCCACTATCACTCAAGAGAAAATTATATAACAGCTGTATCCTGCCAGTACTTAGCTATGGAGCAGAAACCTGGAGACTTACAGAGAGGGATCAGCTTAAATTCAGGACGACGCAGCGAGGAATGGAAAGAAAAATGGTAAGTGTAACCTCAAGAGACAAGAAGAGGGCAGAGTGGATTGGGGAACAAATGAGGTTAAGGATATCATTGGTGAAATAAACAAGAGGAAATGGACAAGGGCCAGGCATGTAGTGTATAAACAGGATACCTGCTGCTCATTAAGGGTAACTAACTGGATTCCCAAAGAAGGCAAGCAGGTTAGGGGGAGACAGAAGGTTAGGTGGGCAGATGAGTTTAAGAAGTTTGCGGGCATAAATTGGCAGCAGCAAGCACAGGACCGAGTTAACTGGAGGAAAATAGGTGAGGCCTTTGTCCTGAAGTGGATGTAGTCAGGCTGCTGCTGATGATGATGGCGTGATATTTTAGGAACTTGTTCTTTTTGCTGGAGGGGAAGGGTTGTCTTTTATCGTTGTGAAAATGTGTACGCCAGTGCTCTTTGTTCCTGATAAAGGCACATCTTTGCTCTTCGTTTCAAGAGTGCTCACTAGATGGCGCGCCGTTGCTGAGGCGACGCTCGCTTAACTCTCGGCGCATGCTCTACTTTGATAGGACACCGTTAGGTGGCCACGCCTATATATAGCGCTTGCTCTCGGCCCGCTTCCTTTCTCTTTTGCCGGGCATCACTCAGTGCGCGTCGATACCGCCACCCATTATGAACACCGCAGAAGCCAAGGTAGCGGCGTGGAGGGCCCGCAATGCCGCTGTAGCACGGGATCACCTTCAGGACGCTTCTCAAGCTTTCCATTACATACTATATTTCAAGATCCTCTGACTTTGGACGTTATAGATAACATAGGAATCATTCTCAAAAACGTTCGTCTGAGCTTATGATAGGGCATAGTATGGTATGGTATGAAAAAACATTATTTAGGCCCATCGCGGCGTGAACTAGCACGTAGATGGCGGTTCCCTTATCAAAACAGATAGGCCTAACCTGTCCTCCATGTCGTGGACCCGTTAGACTGGACATAGCTGCGTCCATAAATTCGTACTGCGTAGCACAGCATCCCACTTTGACGATGTAACGTTTTGAACCCATAACGCAGGGCACCGCCAGAGCATATTGCCACAGGAAATCACCATTGATCCACGCAATGTAGACGTCGGGAAGCAAGAGAAACGTCAACCGCACGACTACGAGCGACGAAGCAAGCCGCAATGCTTCTGGCAGTCCGTGGGCATCTCCTGCAGTACTTGTTAAGAAGAAGGATAACAGGCAAAGGTTTTGCGTCGACTACCGGAAATTAAATGCTGTGACTAAACGGGATGTATATCCCCTTCCGTGTATCGACGACACATTAGACAGACTTCGGTGTGCCAAGTTTTTCTCATCACTAGATCTGAAAAGTGGATACTGGAAGATCCAAGTTGATGAACATAACCGCGAAAAGACTGCTTTGTTACCCCGGACGGGACTATATTAATTCAAGAATCTTCTTTTTGGTCTCTGTTGTGCGCCGGCAACGTTCCAACGCACAATGGACACTGTACTTTCCAGATTGAAGTGGCAGTGATGCTTAGTGTACCTTAACGACGCGGTCATCTTCGCCGCTACATTCGAGGAGCATATCAAGTGCCTGCGAACAGTGTTAGAAGCAATACGTTCGGCAGATTTAACCATCAAAGCAGAGAAGTGCCAAATCGGTTTAGAAGAGCTTCGATTCCTTGGACACGTTGTCAGCGCCCACGGTGTTCGCCCTGATCCCGAAAAGCCAGCCGCCGTTTCAAGGTTCTCAGTGCCAGCAGACAAAAAGTCAGTACGGAAATTCCTATGTCTCTGTGCTTACTACAGACAATTTGTCAGAACTTTTCGCAGATTGCAGAACCCTTGACGAAACTTACGAGAGAAGATGTACCTTTCCAGTGGGGAACCGAGCAACAAAACGCCTTCAGCGAATTAAGAAAACGGTTGCAAGAGCCCCCAATCCTTTCTCATTTCGATGAAACAGCTGACATGGAAATCCACACAGACGCCAGTAACACCGGCTTAGGATGCATCCTAATACAGTGGCAGAATGGCGAAGAAAAGGTGATAGCATACGCCAGCTGGACTCTAACAAAGGCGCAGACTAGTTATTCGGCCACAGAGAAAGAATGTCTTGCCGTCATTTGGGCCATCAGTAAGTTTCGGCCTTACTTGTATGGTAGACTATTCAATGCAGTCAGCGATCACCATGCCCTTTGCTGGCTTGCCAAACTCAAGGACCCGTCCAGACGACTAGGAAGGTGGAGCGTCAGACTGCAAGAATGTAACATTACTGTGGTATACCAATCTGGCAGGAAGCATACCGACGCTGACTGTCACGGGTACCTGCAAACACAGCACTATCAGAAGAAGAGGACTTTCCATTCGTGGGTGTTGTCCAGACTTCTCAGATAGCCGAATTTCAACACGCGGACGAAGAATTGTTCCCGCTCATCAAACACCTGAAAGGAGCTGACGTACAAGTACCGCGTATATTTTCTCGAAGCCTCGCACCGTTCTGCCTCCGAGGAAATATCCTCTACAAGAGAAACTTTAAGCCCAACCGTGAAAAGTTCCTGCTTGTCGTTTCTGCAACTATGCGGCAAGAAATATTACAAGCGTACCACGATGAGCCTACGTCTGGACATTTGGGGGTCGCTGGAACGCTTGCACGAATAAGTCTGCAGTATTATTGGCCCAAGTTATTGTCTTCAGTACAGCGCTATGTTAAAACATGCCGCGAGTTCCAAAGACGGAAAACGCCTCGTGCTAAGCCAGCGGGCCTTCTGCACCCGATAGACCCACCGAAAGCACCTTTTCAACAAGTTGGAATGGACCTCCTTGTACCCTTCGCGACATCTTTACTTGGCAATAAGTGAATCGTTGTAGCGACTGATTATTTAACGAGATACGCGGAAACAGACTACTTGCACCGAGGAACGGCAGCTGAGGTCGCCAAATTCTTTGTACAGAGCATAGTGCTGCGGCGTGGTGCTCCAACTGTTGTAATCACGGATCGCGGACCGGCTTTCATGGCAGAACTCATGAAATGCTTGCTTAACATGACCCACACTGTTCACAGGAAAACTACCGCATATCACTCTCAAAGCAACGGCCTGAATGAACGCCTTAACAGAACTCTAGCTGACATAATATCTATGTATGTGGATGTCTAACACAAAAAGTGGGACGAAATTTTACCATATAGATCAAGATGACTACCCTTCTGATCTCGATGACTATATACAGAGAGCGGAAGAGGCCCGCCAATTAGCAAGGTACCAAATATGTCACCAACATCGAATCGATGCCGACCGCTGCAATCGAGGAAGACGTGAAACACGGTATGAAGTTGGTGAGAAAGTGTGGATATGGACTCCAATATGACGACGAGGCCTGTCCGAAAAACTCATTTGTCGATATTTTGGTCCTTACGAGGTAGTACAGCGACTCTGTGACCTCGTTTATGAAGTCAAGCCTACAGGACACGGGCATTCCAAATGACGCAACCCGACCGAGCGGGTACACATTGTGCGCATTAAACTGTACTACGACCGATACGAAGACTAGACACCCCACTTCCTTTCTGTTACACCATTTCACTCTTACAAATTTTCCGGGACGGAAACGCTGCACACATTATCATCGAAAGCATCGGGGCGATGCCTCTTGAGAGGGGGAGAATGCCACAGGAAATTACCATTGCTCCGCGCGACGCGGACGTCGGGAACCAAGAGAAATGTTAACGGCACGACTACGAGCGACGAAGATAGCCGCAATGCATGAGCCAGCCCTGCATGCGCACGGTACGCCACCGAACAGCCAACGCGCGTGAAGAAGAGAACGACGGTGCTTGAGGCCGAGGCTCACGAGGACTACCGACCTTCGGATCTTCTTGATTGCTGTGTGTCGTTCACTTTGGTCACAAGTTCGCCCTTAGTAAACCGTGTAAATAGAAGATCCTTGTTGTGAGGCTGCTACATCAGTTACAATATAATCTAAGCTGGCAAAGTCTGAGCAAGTGCGCAAGTTTTTGACGTCTGAATTTCAGTGTGAATTTTGTGCAAGCACGCGTCAGTTGAATAAGCCCCGACCAGCAGGAGTAGGAGCGTCGATGCCTGAGGCCTGTTCAGTTTACTGTTCAGTGGCGGATACTTTTGCCTCCTCAGATAAAAGTTCTTGCAAAGTTCAATGTACGTCATTTGGGCATCTTTGTTGTCCAGAACCTCGTCGTCCTATAGTTTAGTAGCTACGTGGTTGATGACTCCACCCGCGGCTCTGTGGACATTCTCGTTGAGGTTGAATGGAGCCAAGGAGGATTAAAAAATTGCTGAAAAGAAGGAGCTAAGCCGACTTCTCTCCTTCAAACAATTGCCAACAACCCCATATCATCCCATGGCTAATGACCTTGTAGAGAGGTTCAACGGCACCCTGAAACAAATAAGAATAATGTGTCAGGAGTGTCCGAAGAAATGGGACCGGTACCTGGCGCCTTTACTCTTCGCTTATCGCGAAGTTCCCCAGTCCAGCTTAGGCTTCTCCCCGTTCGACTTGCTCTATGGCCGTTACGTCAGAGGTCCCCTGGCGATATTAAAAGAATTATGGGCCGCTCATCATCTTGATGATGATGTAAAAACATCCTACGGGTACGTAGTCAAACTGCGGAATCGTCTTGAAGACACCTGCCGTTTAGCCAAGGAGGAGCTTCAGAAAGCGAAGATAGTACAAAAGAAACATTATGACCAAAAGGCCAGACCACGTCAATTATTCCTTGGAGACAAGGTTGTGCTTCTGCTTCCATCGGATACCAGCAAATTTGTTCTGACGTGGAAGGGACCCTTTAATATCCTTGAGAAGAGAAACGATGTCGACTATTTAATTGATCTCTGTCCAGAAGCACGCTATTTCATATAAGCCTACTGAAAAAGTATGAGAAACGGACCGCCTGCACCACCACATGAAGCATCAGCTGTTTGCCAGGCGGATGACATTGAAAGTGACGAGCTACCATGCGTACCATTCCAACGAAAGGAATCGTCTGCTGACGTAAGCATATCGGAGTCACTTTCTCCTACGCAGCACATGCAAGTCACCAACTTATTCACCAGGTACGACAACGTATTTACGGATGTTCCTGGCAAAACGCACCGCGTAGAGTGCAAGCTAAGATTGACCACGGATAGACCCATAAGCATACGGCCATACTCTAAGCCATTTGCTACCCAAGAAGCGGTACATAAAGAAATAGCAGACATGCTGCGACAAGGCATCATAGAACCATTGGAGTCTGCTTACAATTCACCTATTGTAGTTGTGGAGAAGAAGGACGGGACGATGCGTTTGTGCATCGATTTCAGACAACTTAACAAAATTATAGTCAATGATAAAGAGACTATACCCTGCGTAGACATCATCTTTGGTAAACTTGGCCAAGCAAAATACTTTTCAAAGTTTGAGTTCGCTAAGGGTTTACTGGCAGGTTCCATAGAACAAGGCTCGAAACCAATGACTCCTTTTAAGACAGAATCAGGACTGTATCAATTTAGACTCATGCCATTTGGTATTAAAATCGCCCCAGCTGTGTTTAAACACCTCATGAGGAAAGTCGTAGCAGACATACCGCACGTTTATTACTACTTTGACGATGTGCTTATTGCTACTGAAACGTGGGCTGAACATATGACTATACTTGAGTCTTTTTTCAAGCGAGTTCGCGGCGCTGGTTTGACCATTCGGTCAACACACAGTGAGAACGGTCAAGATTCAGTCAAATTTCTCGGTCATCTCGTTGGGCAAGGCGTTATTTGACCGCAGTTCGAAACGCTCGACAATATACGGGCAGCGAAGCTTCCACAAACTAAAAAAGAAGTACGTTCGTTCTTGGGCCTTACAGGTTATTACAGAGATTTCGTGCACAACTACTCTGAACTTTCTTACCCACTGACCGAATCGACCAAGAAGAGGGCCCCAAACAAGGTCCTCTGGGGAGAACGAGAACAGAAGTTTTTGATGGACTCAAGGTTTTGCTATCTACACCACCCCTTCTAAAAGCACCCGATTTTTCAAAGCCGTTTGTACTCCGCACCGATGCATCATCGAGAAGTGTAGGTGCCATACTCATGCAGCGTCACGAAGGAATACTGCATCCAGTGTCATACGCAAGCCTTAGACTACAACCACGTGAAGCTGCTTACGCTACAGTAGAGCGAGAATCCGTGCCTCTTACGCGGGCGTTTCGGAAATTTCACATCTACCTATTTGGACGCACATTCATTCTACAGAGTGACCACAAACCGCTTGTGTAAACCAAGTCGGCCAAGCATGTGAACAGCCGCGTGTTACGGTGGAGCCTCATTCTTATGAAGTACGACTTTTCGGTCGAGTATATCAAAGGCAGAGACAACATAAGCACAGATAACATGAGCCGTTTGCCAACTCCGTGAGCAACGTTTGTATGAAGAATCGATGCTCAGTGGTATTAATAGCTTGTGATGTGAACCTTACAGCGCGATACAAGTAGCAGGACGCTTTAGTTCTGTGACTTGTTTCTTTTTTTTCTGGTGTGTACTTTTGTGACCGAATGTGCCGAGTGTGCGGGGCTCGGAACTGCTACAGTGTGCAGTGGTGCTTACGTGTGTGTTTCCGACTGCGAACCTAAGTGTTCCAGTGCCCTCAAGTTTTTCTACCGGAAGAACTTTCTTAAGTGGGGGGTGACGTGATGTAGTAGCTTAAAAAATGCGAGCAGAGCAGACGACAGCGCCACATCACCTAGAAGATGCCAAGAATGAAGGGGCATTGCAGCGCGCTCACTGAAGAAAGTAGCCTATTGTTATGATTATTTACGGCTACGAGACTACCTGAATGCCTGACTTAGCACACTTGATGATCCTGCCGCCTGGTTCTTGGCCGATCCCCCTTTGTGGGCGAGTTCCAGCAAAGCTGAAGGCTCATAATAATAATCATCATCATCAAGAGGAGACGCTCGCGGAGAACGAAGCTGTTCGAACGCCGGCAAGACGACGCAAGGGAGCTTAGGGCGAACCCGCCTCTACGCGCGAGGTTCGAAAGGGCGGGTTTCTGTCCTCGAGCCATTGACGTTGTCGGGGTACGGCGTGTCAGCGTTGCCAGGCCCGAGTACTGGGTGAGTGGTCCTGCGGACATCTCCGGTATGGCGAGTGCCCTCGAAAGACCGGAGCTGCCGACCACGTCCCGGGAGCCGACGTCGCTGACAGTGCACGGCTACGCCTAGACCTGGTGATGACCTCAACAGTGGTATGCTGACCTGGCACCCAAGAGATGACTGCATCCGAGTACGCAACGGGTCCAACTTCAAGGCACCGGGCTACGGCTCAGACTGTGACTGTTTATTTTCTTATGTTTGTGAACCGCGTGCGTGTACGACTTTGGTACTGTATGTGCAATTGTTTTTTTTTTTTCGTCCAATATAACTTACTTTTGTTTTCCTCACTGTCTCCATCTTCCTAGCGTCACAGGCCTTGCTACATAACGAACCTAACGACGACATTCCCGCAATGCCTCGCCAGCAAAAGTGAAGCCAGCTTTTGCCACTGCCAAGATGGCGGAAACATGCTCTTTTCTGGTAGTGTCCACTTAAAGGTCAAGTGGCTTTGATATTGTCACGGGGTCGTACGCGGCCGAAGACAGGAAACTTCGTGTTGGGATCTAATTGTTTATTTGGGCGAACCTGTGCCCGGTAAGGGGAAAGTCTAATTACAGCAGCAGTCTTGCGCAGATAGCAGTCTCGGACTGATAGCGGCAAACGCAGCGTCGGCCTTTGATCAACAACTGACAAGCGGCGAAGCGCGTCGGCATTTATACTCTTGCCGTCGAATGTTCTAGCGTTATCGCTGGCGGTGGCGTAGCTTCCAGAACAATCTGTACCGTTCGCACAGTTGGCGTGATCTTATCGAAATGATCTACTACAGTCCGGAACCTTCTAGAAAACTGCAGGCGCGGTTTGCGCTGAGAATCGTGTGGTGTTTTGGGATGATAACAAAAACTTGGGAAATGGAACGTGGCATTGCCCCCCTCTGAAAAAGGCATCGTCCCGATGCTTTAACTAAAGATGAAAGTACAATAATATAGCAAGAAAGTACAATGAATAAATTCCGATACAACAATAATACAAAAAAACACTGGTTCAGTTTGTTAACGCGCATGAAACGGCTTGAGGCGCGCGACATGTACGACTTCAGGTCGCGATCGGCGTCGTTGAGAGTTCGTGATGCCGTCGGGGACAACCTCGTAATCAAGTGGGCCAAGACGTCGAACCACCCTGTAAGGTCCGAAGTACCGTCGCAGAAGCTTTTCACTTAGTCCACGTCGGCGTATCGGCGTCCACACCCAAACACGTTCACCGGGCTGGTATTCCACGAAGCGTCGTCGAAGGTTGTAACGGTGGCTGTCGGTCGTCTGTTGATTTTTGATACGGAGACGCGTAAGTTGTCGGGCTTCTTCGGCGCGTTGAAGGTACTTGCTCACATCGAGGTTTTCTTCGTCGGTGACGTTGGGTAACATGGCATCGAGCGTCGTTGCCGGGCTCCTTCCGTAGACCAATTTGTATGGAGATATCTGCGTCGGCTCCTGCACCGCCATGTTGTATGCGAAGGTCACATACGGAAGAATGGCGTCCCACGTCTTGTGTTCGACATCGACGTACATTGACAGCATGTCGGCGATCGTCTTGTTAAGCCGCTCCGTGAGGCCGTTGGTCTGTGGGTGGTATGCTGTCGTCCGGCGGTGGTTTGTTTGGCTGTATGCCAAGATCGCTTGAGTTAAGTCGGCAGTGAATGCCGTTCCTCTGTCGGTGATAAGGACCTTCGGGGCGCCGTGACGTAGGACGATATTTTCGACGAAGAACTTAGCTACCTCGGATGCACTGCCTTTTGGCAGGGCTTTTGTCTCGGCGTAGCGGGTGAGGTAGTCGGCAGCTACCACGATCCACTTGTTTCCGAAAGTCGACGTCGGGAACGGCCCCAGTAGGTCCATACCAATCTGCTGGAAAGGTCGGCAAGGTGGATCAATTGTCTGCAGAAGTCCCGCTGTCCTTGTCGGCGGTGTCTTGCGTCGCTGACAGTCCCGGCATGTTCTTACATAACGAGTGACGTCGGTGGTAAGACGGGGCCAGTAGTACCTTTCTTGTATCCTCGCGAGCGTGCGAGAAACACCGAGGTGCCCTGCCGTCGGATCGTCGTGCAGGGCCTGCAGGAGTTCTGGTCGCAGAGCTGAAGGCACCACAAGGAGGTACTTAGCTCGAAGCGGTGAAAAGTTTTTTTTCTGTAGAAGACCGTTTCGTAGAAAGAACGACGCAAGTGCGCGCTTGAATACCTTCGGGACTTCGGCGGTCCGGCCTTCGAGGTATTCCATTAGGGCCTTAAGTTCCGGGTCGGCCCTCTGTCGTTCAGCGAAGTCGTCGGTAGTTATCGTTCCTAAGAAGTAGTCGTCATCCGGGTCGTCGGGTAGCGGTTGGTCTACAGGCGCACGAGAGAGACAGTCGGCGTCGGAGTGTTTTTTGCCGGACTTGTAAATGACAGTAATGTCATATTCTTGAAGGCTCCGGCTCCATCGTGCGAGGCGACCTGAAGGGTCCTTCAAGGTGGCTAGCCAACACAATGCGTGGTGATCGCTCACAACTTTGAAGGGCCTGCCGTAGAGGTAGGGGCAAAAATTTGACGTAGCCCAGATGATGGCGAGGCACTCCTTTTCTGTTGTGGAATAATTTGCTTCTGCTTTGGATAGCGATCGGCTGGCGTAACTAATAACCCTTTCAAGTCTGTCAGCCCTCTGCACAAGAACGGCGCCAAGACCTACGCTGCTTGCGTCAGTATGTATTTCTGTCTCGGCGAATTCGTCGAAATGGGCAACTAACGGAGGCGTCTGGAGGCGATGTTTAAGCTCCTGGAAAGCGTGTTCCTGCGGTGTTTCCCACTTAAACTCCACGTCGGCCTTGGTAAGGTTAGTGAGAGGACCGGCGATGCGGGCGAAGTTTTTCACGAACTGCCTATAATAGGCACACAGGCCCAGAAATCGGCGCACAGCTTTCTTGTCAGTGGGCGGCGGGAAGTCGGCGATGGCGGCTGTTTTCCGTGGATCGGGACGAGATCGGGAAGTATTGAATCGGGACGAACTCCAGACTTGCTGATAACGTGCCTCAGAAACAAGAGCTCCTCATACGCGAATCTGCACTTTTCTGGCTTCAGTGTGAGTCCCGAAGTCTTGATGGCTTGAAGTACAGCTTCAAGGCGCCGAAGATGCTCGTCGAAACTCGAGGAAAACACGACGACGTCGTCCAAGTACACAAGGCAAGTCTGCCACTTCAATCCTGCCAGTACTGTATCCATAACGCGTTGAAAAGTTGCAGGCGCTGAGCAAAAGCCGAAGGGCATCACCTTAAACTCGAAAAAGCCGTCCGGTGTTATAAAACGCCGTCTTCTCTCGGTCTCTTTCGTCGACTTCGATTTGCCAATAGCCAGTCTTGGGGTCCATTGACGAAAAGTACTTGGCGTTATGGAGCCGATCAAGTGCGTCGTCTATTCGTGGGAGAGGGTACACGTCCTTTTTTGTGATTTTGTTCAGGCGGCCATAATCGACGCAGAAACGCAGGGTCCCATCCTTTTTTTTCACTAACACCACGGGGGATGCCCATGGACTCTTGGACGGCTGGATAATGTCATCCCGCAGCATTTCATCAACTTGTCTCTTCATGGCCTTACGTTCTCGTGTCGAAACCCTGTACGGACTCTGACGGAGTGGTCTGGCATTTTCTTCGGTTATGATGCGATGTTTCGTGATTGGGGTCTGCCGAATTTTCGATGACGACGAAAAGCAATCTTCGTATTGCAGGAGCAGGGCCTTGAGATGTTCTTGCTTATCGTTCGGAAGTCTGGGATTGACGTCGAAAGCTATGGGAGGGGCTTGGTTCTTCTGAGCAGGTTCCGCGGAATCGGCGAGGGCGAAAGCACTGGTGGCTTCAACAATTTCTTCGATGTATGCGACCGTGTTTCCTTTGTTCACATGTTTGTACTCATTGCTGAAATTCGTGAGCATAACCGCTGCTTTGCCTCCCCGCAGCTCTGCAATTCCTCTTGCGACGCAAATATTTTGGGTGACCAACAGATGCTGACTGCCTTCAACGACGCCTTCCAAGTCAGGTGATTTAGGAGCGCCGACTGAAATAATGACGCTTGAGCGAGGTGGAATGGTGACTTGGTCTTCCAGCACATTCAAGGCATGGTGTCCTGACGGCGTGCGCGGCGGTAGTGCTTCTTTTGTGGATAACGTTATCGACTTTGTTTTTAGGTTGATGACAGCACCATGGAGACATAAGAAGTCCATGCCAAGGATGACATCTCTCGAGCAACGCTGTAGGACTACGAAGTCTGTAGGATAAATACGGCCGTTAATGGTGACTCTCGCTGTGCAGATTCCTGCAGGCGTTACGAGATGACCTCCGGCTGTGCGGATTTCGGGGCCTTTCCAAGCTGTCCTAACTTTCTTTAACTTCGCGGCGAACGACCCACTGATGACTGAATAGTCGGCTCCAGTATCGACGAGAGCGGTCACACTGTGGCCGTCGATAAGAACGTCGAGGTCGCTAGTTTGCCGTCTCGCATTACAGTTAGGGCGTGGCGTCGGGTCACGGCTGCGTCGGCTTGTTCCGCTGCTTCCCTGTTGCGTCGTCAGGCCACCTTCGGTAAGTGAGCTTTCGCTGTCAGGGCTTTGCCTGTTTGGCGTTGTGTTCAGAAAGCTCCGTCGCGGCGTCGTCGTCGTCGGAGGATCTTCGGTAGTTCGTCGCACAGCAACCGCACCTCCATCGGTTGCTGCCCTTAGTTTCCCGGATACGGGCTAGGAGACCGGCCCTGCGTTTGGCCAGAGTACTGCCGGAGTTGCGGTGACATGCGGCGGCTGGGCGACGGTGAACGGGAAGGATTTCGTGGTGTCCATTGAGTTCCTGCCAGGTAGTCGGCGATGTCACGTGGCCGATCACCTGGCTGCGGACGCGGTGCATTGACGGCGAAGCCACGCAGTCCTATCTGTCAGTACTGGCAACGGCGGTATGTGTGCCCGGCCTCGCCGCAGTGGTAGCAGAGCGGGCGGTTGTGAGGGGCACGCCAAACGTCCGTTTTCCTCGGTGCACTGCGCTGGCCCGCTGGGGAACGGTAGGATGTCGGTGGGGGTGGTGGCGGCGGTGGCGTCTGGCGACGGAAGTGCGACGGGGCGGCGTTTTGGCGTGGACGGGGAGGAGCGTTGTGGCGCACTGCAGCGGCGTAGCTCATAGTTTCTGGCTCGGGCAGTGGTGTTTGGGGAATTCGAAGCGATTGCCGAACTTCTTCTCGCACAATGTCGGCGATCGAATCCACTTGAGGTTGCGCCGAAGGCAACAGTTTGCGCAGCTCTTCCCGCACGATCGCTCGAATCGTTTCACGCAGGTTGTCGGAGTCACTGGCTTGAGCAGCAGCGCATTCTGGAGTCAGGCGACGATTATACTGTCTGGTGCGCATGTCCAGGGTTTTTTCGATGGTGGTCGCTTCGGCTATAAATTCTTGGACGGTTTTCGGTGGGTTTCTCATCAGTCCCGCAAAGAGCTCCTGTTTGACCCCTCGCATGAGGAAACGAACTTTCTTTTCCTCAGGCATGTCTGGGTCAGCGTGACGGAATAGGCGGGTCATCTCCTCTGTGAAAATTCCAACCTTTTCATTTGGTAGCTGAACCCGGGTCTCGAGTAGAGCAGCGGCCCTCTCTTTGCGAGCGACGCTCGCGAACGTTTGCAGAAATGCGCTTCAGAAGACATCCCACGCTCGGAGGGTGGACTCCCGATTCTCTAGCCAGGTCCTTGCGGTGTTTTCCAGGTAAAAGTGCACACGACGGAGCTTTTCTTCGTTGTCCCAGTGGTTGAGGGCGGCCACACGGTCGTATGTTTCTAGCCAGGTTTCCGGGTCTTCAAACGATGAGCTATGGAACGTTGGCGGTTCCCTGGGTTGATGAATGACGATCGCGGGCTGGGACGCTCCGGTTGTCATTGTCGCTGCAGTCGAGGTCATGGTCTTGGTCTTCCGCGCCTTGTCTTGTAGAAGGCCGTACTCCGGTGGGAGACCTTGCTGTCGGCGGCTCGTTCGCTGCTCTTGGTTGGCGTCGGTATCTTCTTCGCGACGGGGGCTGGGTTCACGGCTTGACGGGGGCGTCCGGTACGTGAACGAAGCAGCACCTCCACCAGATGTCACGGGGTCGTGACGCGGCTGAAGACAGGAAACTTCGTGTTGGGATCTAACTGTTTATTTGGGCGAACCTGTGCCCGGTAAAGGGAAAGTCTAATTACAGCAGCAGTCTTGCGCAGATAGCAGTCTCGGACTGATAGCGGCGAACGCAGCGTCGGCCTTCGATCAACAACTGACAAGCGGCGAAGCGCGTCGGCATTTATACTCTTGCCGTCGAATGTTCTAGCGTTATCGCTGGCGGTGGCGTAGCTTCCAGAACAATCTGTACCGTTCGCACAGTGGGCGTGATCTTATCGAAATTATCTACTACAGTCCGGAACCTTCTAGAAAACTGCAGGAGCGGTTTGCGCTGAGAATCGTGTGGTGTTTTGGGACGATAACAAAACCTTGGGAAATGGAACGTGGCAATATGTTCATGTAAATGCTACGTTAGTTGTGTATTAAAAGATGGTTTTTCCCAACGAAATAACACACAGAAACGAGTATGGGTGACTGAATCTCCAAGAAACTTTGCCTCCAATTAGAGGCTTACCAAGGAAAACTAGTAACACCACGACGCACTTGGAGCGCTATGTCACCTGAAAAAGTTTCCACATTAAAATCGTTGGGCATGCGAGGGTTTGCCATGTGAACTGGGAAGTAGACAATTGTGTGTTGTTGTACCTCCTTATTTCGCAGGATCCGAAAGGCCGATTCCGGTATGGTGCCTCTACCGAATGCTGGGACTGCTGATCTCGAGTCACTGTATATTGTTGTTCTACCGCCGTCTAGCAGAGCCAAGGCTATTGCGACCTATTAGGCAACCTTGGCCGTTGTGGTCCGGACTGACGAGGAGTTCTAAACAATACCATCCTGATCGACAGTGACTGCAACGAATGCTTTTCCATTCAGGCACTGTGCAGTGTCAACGAACCAGCAACATCGGGCATGTGCATGGGCACTCTCCAGGAGGGCTTTAGCCCTAGCCCGTCGTCTGTCTACATTGTATTCAGAGTGGACATTCCGAGGTAGTGGCGCCACGGTAACACGCCCTTTCTGTTCTCGAGGAACGCTCCAGTAGCTTGTGTGATCTGTAAATAATCTCTTAAACAAAATGAATATATTGCATCAGCATGTAAATACTTGTATATAGCACATTGATATGTGGATAATAAACATTGTGTATATAACGTGTTTACACAATCACACCACAACTTCTCTCGTGTCACGCCTTTATATGATGATGATTGAGCATATGTACACAGGATTCACATTTAATCTCTGGAGTAAGCTCCATCATCATTCACTTTATGGATAAACTGGAATATTTATCGGGAAATATATTATGCCGGGGTCCATAAAGACTTCAGTGACGTGTTTTCGTCACGAAAAGACCTAAAAAATACGCACGCTCAGAGGACAAAGAAAGGGAGGCCAGTCAATGACAGTCGAACCCACGGCCCCTGGGTCCGCGACAACAGATGCCAGACACACTAAGCCTTGCGCCATGACACACTTTGTTCGCTTTCAATATTACGGATTTTATATCTTCTGTCATCTTCTCACAGCGTTGTTGGTTAAGTGAAGTAGTGCATTCTGACGGTGACATTTACGATTAGTTTTTTCAGAGCGTCATAGCTAAGCAACCGTCCCGTGCAAGGTGATTGAAAAAAAATGTTGGAGTGCAAATTATTGCCCACGAGCAAAGCCGTACCTACTGTGTGATGGCTGCTGGGGCAGACATCTTACTAGGGGCATGCGGGACTGTTGGTGTTCGGCGATTGAGAAAGGGAAGTTTAGTATACACCTAAGTTGTACATACTCAAAAGAAACTTCGAAAACAAGTAAAGACAGTGTGTAAATCTTATAGATGAGCACCAAAACCTAGTTTGTCACTGTGTATAAGAATGTCACAAGGTAAAAAATGAATAAAAGAGATTGAGTTAATCACATTTTACAGAATACCACGTGTGCATGCGTGCAAAAGTGGGCGCATGGATAGTACAGAACAACTGGGAACTTCAGCTGGCTCTCTCTTTCTATGAAGAAACGTGTGTGCCATTGTCGAAGGAAAGCCTCTTTGACGTGTGTTTGCAGCTGTTGATCAAGGTAATTCTACACAATGAGCCATATTTTTGGAATGCGGGATAGGCGCCTCTATGAGGCTTGTGCCGTACTTCGCTAAACAGCGTTGCCGAGTACGTAAAATGTCACTGTAAAAACCATTCTTGTGAACAGCCCACGTTGCGAAATAGCGCTTACCTCACATGCTCAAAAGTTTAACGTGGCAACTTTGTCGGGTCACATAGTGCTCAAAGGGTGTTCTTGTGATACTAGTTTTCATTAGTAAGCCTCGAATTCAAGGTAAAGCGCAATGAAGGGTAAGTCAAGGATACTCGTCCCTGAAGGTTAATTCGTCGGAAACAACTATGTTTTAATTTGAAAGAACTTATCCTTTACACTAACAGGTCTAAACTATTTGATTTTCAAGTGGGCACCACCTGAAAACAGAATGTTTCTTAGATCTTTAGAGGACAAAAGCTGGCTTCGCAATTGCTTGCAAAGCATTGCGGGAGCTTCCACTCTAGAGAGAGGGAGAGAGAGAACATTTATTGTGTAAAGCTTGTCAGGGAAGGTAGGAGGGCCTCTTACTACAGGAACCCTCTGGTCCTGCACAGCCCGCCGGGCTCGAGCGATGAGTTGACGCTGGTCGACCAAGTCTGGCTGGGAGATTGCAGCCTCCCAAGCTTCACTTAGGAGCTCTTGGTTCACAACTGAAGCTGCTGCTTGTACCCTTGTGACGCCTACTTTGCACTGCAGTAGGAGGTGTACCAGAGTGTCTGCCACATTGCAGTGGGGACAGACGTAGCTATGCAACGTTGGCCTCATAAGGTGCATTAGTACGCCGTGGGTGAATGTGATACTGTAAAGGCACCCTTGTCGGTGCCTTCGTCTCTTGTCAGTTTTGGATGTGGTGGAGGGTATAACCTGCGTTTGAGCCAAATATGTTGCAGTAATGCATGATATTATCTCGTGCGTCCTGCGAGAAAGAGAAAGGCGATAGTGCATACGCCCATCTGTATGCTTTTATGCAGAGAGCAACAACGAGAAAGATGAAGAACTCCCTGGCGTGCGGTAAATAAAAAGACCGACCCGCTGCTGCTTTTTCAGCTTCTTCAAATACGACCTCTGTCTTCACGTCGCGACACTGGTGGAGGTGATGGGGCCTGCACCCTGATGCAGGAAAGCGTTGTTCGGGACCATACGCCCAGTCCGGAGCCTCATCATGTTGTTACGACTCCAGTACACCGATTCAGCCGGCGCCCACTAGGCCTAAGTCCAGAACTCTTGACGGCATCTCCTGTTACCAACATGGCGGTCCCTTCAACGTCTGCTCATCTTCCTCCGGCCCAGACGACTCACCCTTACCAGGTAACTTTTGATACTCCTCGTGTTACCGAAGTCTTCCATGGAGAACCATATGAAATGTCGAGGACTGGCTCGACCAGTTTGAGCGGACTGCTGTGGTGAATCGTTGGAGCGTGCAAGAAAAACTTGGCCGTGCCTACTTCACAATGAAAAATAGCGCTCGCACATGGTACGAGAACAAAGAGCCTACTTTCCAAACCTGGGACAATTTCCGCCAAGAGCTTCTCGAGACGTTCCTGAGTGCGAACCGACGGGATCTCGCACAACAGATGATTGAAGCCCGCATGCAAAAGCCGAACGAAAGCGTCGGCATGTTCGCTGAGGATATGGCCTGTCTATTTCGCCGCGCTGACCCTGACATGCCCGAGGCAAGGAAAGTTCGTCACCTGAAGCGGGGAGTTAAGGAACCGCTTTTCGCCGGCCTTGTACGAAATCCGCCAACAACAGTGGATGAATTCATCAGAGGCGACTGTCATCGAGTGGGCGCTCCGGCAAAGATGCCGTCATTTTGACCGCCTGCCCGAGTGCCGCCGCTCAAAACGCTGCTGTTTCCGAAAACTCTTTACGGCAAATGATTCGACAAATCCTGCGGGAAGAGCTGCGGGCCCTCGGCATTCCGTCTACCGATCCCCCAGTTGCTTCTGTTGGAGAAATCGTGCGCCAGGAACTACGGCAAGCCTTTCCATCACCGGCGCCACCACCCGAACCACGTCCACTGACCTATGCCGATGCCGTCCGCCGTCATCCGCCTGCCTCAGAAGAAGCACCTTTTCAGCCACAGCCCGTTACCTTGCCGCGGTGGCAGCGGGAACCTGTGCGGCGACCACCAGTACGTCGGACCAACTTGTGGCGCACTGCCGACCGTCAACCTCTTTGTTTCCACTGCGGCGAACCAGGCAACATCTCGCGCTAATGCGGTCATCGAGAAGCCCGGTTTGGAAAGTTTTCTCGTTCCGCTTCATTTTACTGTCTAGACCCTCGTGACCATGGTGCCGATCACCTGCCGACCAACCAAGCGTCTTCACCAAGTTGTCGCTGGTGGTCTCCCTCACCTACACGAGGTCACACTTTCCCGAATCGCCAAAGCTACGCTGACGCCGTCAGAAACCACTACCCAAGCCCGTGCCAGGGAAACTAACTGCCGCAACCTCCGGCGGCAAGGTTGCCCATTGCCGAGACGCCGGAAAGATCCCCTTGCGTCTACAGAAAGACGACGTGACGATGGTGATGACGAAGATGACGACAACCACGAGTACTAATGCCAATGAATTTGTACGTGCCGACCTTGGCGTTATTATAGACGGAAACTACGTAACAGCACTGGTTGACATTGCTGCTCACTTTTCTTATATGAGACAAGAGCTCGCGGACCGCCTCAAGAAAGTCAAGACGCCGTAGAGTGGGCCAAGCATAAGGAGTGCTGGTGAATAGCTAATGAGGCCAACCGGTAAATGCACCACTGGACTCCAGTGATTCGAGCTTCGTCGCCACTTTTGTAATTTTACAGGACTGTTGTAAAGAGCTGATATTGGGTATGGATTTTCGGTGAGAGTCCGGTGCTGTCTTCAACATTCCAGAACGTATCGTCACCTTTTTCGCCCATCCTTACATCGACGCCACCACTGAAGAACAAACGCAACGTATACGTGCAGCCGATGATGTGGTGCTCCTGCCGAGATCTTGCTGCCTTTGTCGGTGTTATCTGAACGGCCGTGCCATAAGGACGTGATAGTTGAGCGAATAGACACGCTGTTGCTTACGCAAGGTGTTTCAATAACGAAAGGCGTTCTGGCACTAACTGATGGGCGGGCAGAGGTGCTCCTCACCAACTTCAGTAACGAGCGTCGTCACATGCAGAAGGGCACCGCAATTGCCTACTACGACGACGTCATGGACCAAGCCAGAGATTGCTTCGCTTTGCAGCCGGATGATGCGACCGTCCCAGCCTCAACATCTTTGTCTGTCAACATTTGCTCTGCCCTGCCACCCTCGGATAAACATCGCCTATTAGGGCTGATACACCAGTTCAAATATTGGTTTTCGTGCATGTCGAAAGTCAAGCAAACACCACTGACCCGGCACCGAATCATCGTCGAAGAAAATACGATGCCGTTTCGAAAAAAACCCATACCGTGTGGCTCTGAAAGAACGCGAAGAGATCCAAAAGCAAGTTCAGAAGATGCTCCAAGATGACGCAATACAGCCTTCCAAAAGTCCCTGGGCATCCCCCGTGGTATTGGTTAAAACGAAAGACGGCAGCTTGCTTTCTGTATCGATTACCACAAGTTAAACCAAGTCACGAATAAAGACGTCTACGCACTGCCACGCATAGATGACTCTTTTGATCGGCTGTGGCATGGTAGCTATTTCTCATCGATGGACCTGCGAAATGGCTATTGGCAAATAAAAGTCGATGAAAAAGACAGTGAGAAAACTGCCTTCGTGACACCTGATGGTCTTTATGAATTTAAAGGGCTTCTATTCGGGTTATGCTCAGCGCCACCCACTTTTCAGCGTTTAATGGACATTGTGCTATCAGGACTGAAGTGACAGACGTGCTTGGTCTACCTAGACGATGTTATTGTCTTCTCAGCTACATTCGAGGAACACCTAAGTCAATTATTCGCAGTTCTAGAAGCTTTACGTTCGGCTGGCCTGACTTTAAAACCAGAGAAGTGTCATTTCGGTTTCAGCGTACTTTGCTTCTTAAGCCACGTGGTCAGCCACGAAGGGGTTCGACCTGAGCCGGGCAAAATCAACGCTGTCGCAAAGCTTCCCGCACCGCATAACAAAAAAAGCAGTCAGACGCTTCTTAGGCCTCTGCCCTTATTATCCACGATTCATCGCCAACTTTTTGCCTATTTCGGCGCCTTTGACGCGGCTTACACGAGAGGATGTCCCCTTTCTTTGGGCGAAAAGGAACAAACTGCATTCAGCAAATTACGCCAACGCCTCCAAACACCTTCGACTCCATTTTGACCAGGAAGCGCCAACAGCACTTCACACCAACGCAAGCAATGCAGGCCTGAGCGCCGTACGGATACAATGGCAAGATAACCCCGAGAAAGTGATAGCCTATGCCAGCAGAGCTCCCTCTCGCACGGAAGATAACTACTCGGCTACCGAGAAAAAGTGCCTCGCCGTGGTCTGGGCGGTTCTCAAATTTCGACCATACCTGTACGGCTGCTCATTCAAGGTCTTCAGCGATCACCACTTGCTTTGCTGGCTCACTAACTTGAAAGACCTATCCGGCCGTTCAGCACGCTGGAGCCTTCGGCTTCAAGAGTTTTATATGACCATAATCTAGAAATCAGGGAAGAAGCACACCGACGCAGACTGTCTGTCGTGGTCACCTGTCGATCCTGCTGCTAATATGACGATTCTATGGACGCCGAATTCCTGGGAGTCATCAACACGGCCACTATTTCTCAAGAGCAGCGCAGTGACGCTGGCTTGCTTCCGCTTATCGACTTCTTAGAAGGACGACGTGAAGACGTGCGGCGCGTTTTTGCCAGAGGACTCCCATTTTTTGTTTAATGAACGACATCGTATACAAGAAAACTTTTCTCCCACAGGCAGCGCCTACTTGCTTGTCGTCCCTGCATTACTGCGAAAAGAAATTCTGGAAGCCTGCATGATGAAGTCACCTCCGGTCATCTCGGAGACACTCGAACATTGTCCCATCTGCAAAACAGTTAATACTGGCCTAACCTACCTGCTGCCGTAAAACATCACGTCCAAACCAGTGCCGACAGTCAAAGACGCAAAGCACCCCCCGGCAGTCCGGCAGGCTTACTACATTCCGTACAAGTACAAGCAAAGCCATTCGCGCAAATCGGAATGAATTTCCTGGGCCCATTCCCAACTTCAACCACAAGGAACAGATGGATCATTGTTGCCATCGATTAGTTGTCTCGCTACGCAGAAACTAAAGCCATGCCGATGGCCACAGCAGCAGAAACGGCTAATTTCTTTTTAAAAAACGGCGTCCTTCGGCACGGTGCTCCAACAGTTCTCATCACGGATAGAGAAACTGCGTTCATGGCAGAACTTTTGGAGTCGGTTCTGAGGCTCAGCGGTACAGCTCACCGGAGAAAAACAGCGTGCCATCCACAAATGAACGGACTAACAGAGCGGCTTAATAAGACCCTCGCAGACATGTTCTGATTGCATGTCGACACAGAACACAATAACTGGGATGAAGTCTTGCCTTATGTGACCTTCGCCTATAATACCACCCGGAGGGAAACCACCGGAATTGCGTCGTTTCATTTATTACACGAGCACGAAGGCGCTACAACGTTGGACGTTATGCTGCTGCACGAGTGTGACGACACTCATGCTGACGCCGAAGAACTTGGTCAGTGCGCTGAAGAAGCCCGACAGCTAGCCCGCGTGCGTATTGGTCACCAGAAACACAAAGATGCGAAACGGTACGACCTACGACATAAATTGGTAACGTACACACCAGGCGACAAGGTGTGTAGGTTATTAAGGCGACAAGGTGGATCCCGATACTTCGACGCGGACTTTCAGAGAAGCTATTACGACGATACTTCGGCCCATATAGAGTCACTTGACGATTGAACGACATCTACTACGAAGTTATTCCCGACGGCGATTGCAGTTCCAGTCGCGGAAACCACTCACACGAGGTCATGCATGTCATTCGGATGAAACCTTACTTGTCCAGCTAAATCTCGCTTGTCCTAAGAGTGCCGGTGCATATGTGCGTTTTTTAATTAGAGCGTCTTGGCTGCGCATCGGGATGATGCCACTTTTAAAGAGAGGCAAATGTCACGTGCGTCCCGCGAGAAAGACGAAGGCGACACTGCAAGGTTCTTCTTTCAGGACGTGGAGCTGGCCTCAGTGGGCTCGAACACACAAGTAGCTGGTCGTGCTTGCTCTAGGGTTTTGGCCTAAGTTTGTGTAGTGGCTGTGGTTTTCTTTGTCTTCATTAGGTGTTCCTATAGTGCTTTTACAGCCAAGTAAGCGCTTTCAGCGCTAGAAAGAGCACTTGGATGCCGTTTTCTTCACCTGGACCAGGGGCTTGCCTCTGGTCTGCTTCACTTCCGCCACAATAAATACCAGTGGATCAGTTTCTGCGCAACGGCATTCCCGCAGTTTCTGTGGCCCTCGTCCCTAGTAATGACGGCTTCATTCAGATGAAGAATCCAAAAGTGGTCCAGGCGAAGCTTAGAGCTGCGACGTCTCACTTTCACAGCATCACAGAGGTCCGCCAGTTCGACAGAGGTGGTATTCTATGTTTTTCATCTGATCAGCTCTGTGTCCAAGACCTATTGAAGTGCTCGAGTTTCGCGACCGATCCGGTGAGCGCCTTTATTCCCCCGCATCTGGCATGTGTGAAAGGTATTGTTCGCGGTGTCGATGTTAATTTGACCCCGTCTGAGGTATTAGAGATGTTTTCCGTGACTGGTGCTTTGTTTATAGGTGTGCACGACTGGTAGAGAAGCAGAAGATGCCGACTGAGTCGGTAATTGTAACCTTTGCTGGAGCGAATCTCCCAAGCGAAATCAAGGCATGGCCACTAATATACAGAGTGAAACCGCTATCACCGCGACCACTCCAGTGTACGAAGTGCTGGCGATACGGTCACTCTATTAAAGGATGCAGGTCAGAACTCAGATGCCGAGTGTGTGGTGACAAGCACGAAACAAATTACTGCAAAGCTAAAGAAGAGAAATGTTGTCTCTGCAACGAACAACATTGTGCAGATAGTCCTTATTGCTCAGCGAAGGCTCGAGAAATGCAAATTTTTGAAATTATAGGGCGTAGGAGCTGTTCTCGACGATAAGCCCTAGTGGAAATACAGGCTAGAACTCAGGGGTATGCCAGTGTTGCAGCACGACATCTCTCGGAAATAAATGGGTCAATTTCCCTGAATATAGCAGAGGCCATAGAAAAGGCTCTAGAAAAAGCCATAGAACGACTGACTTCTAACCTTTGCGATTCTCTATCTCAAATTTTGTCTGACCAGATGACTCGCATATTTGGTACAACGGGAGAGTCAGGCCTAGTATCCCAACATGTTGAGAGTTCACGACCAATAGCTGACGGTGAATCTGAAACTGTGCCATCGCATTATCCGCCCGCAGGAGCCTCTGCAATAGGTGCCCACAGCCAAAATGAGGAATTTAAAACCGCACCATCGTATTCTCCGTCTACAGCACCCTCTGCAGTAGATATACAGAGTGTAAGTGAGGACAAAGCTGCATATACAATAGATTCCGATGACATGGATTTGGACCCTAGGTCCCTGAAGCGATCTAGATCCCCTGTGTCAAGGAAAACTAACTCACCGAAATAAACAAAGAACAAAAAGTGTCTGAAAGAAAAGGAGAGCCTTTCAAAGAGAGATTTCTTGAAAGAAAGCATTCTAGAAAAAGCTATAGCGGAAGCAGCTCTTTCGAAACCATAGGGTCACTTAAGATTCTCCATTAGAATTGCCCATTAATTCATTCTGCATCTACGGATTTGGTATACTTGACTTCTAAATTCGCTCCTGATATTATAGCATTACAAGAGACATGGCTAGCTGTACAAATTTTGTTCCATTTAAATAACTTCCGATCTTTTCGACTAGACCGTCCATAGAGAGGTGGGGGTCTAGCTTTCTTTAATAATAATAAAATTAGTATGAAAGTCAAATGCTCATACAAACATATGTCGCCAGAATGCGAAATTTTGGCAGTAGACATTACACTACCCAACTGCACTCCTTTCACTTTAGTTAATATGTATTTTCCGGATGGAGTTCAAGACACACGAAGTTTGGATATAGCTACAAAGTCGTGGTGCAATCACAAAGTTTCAGTTAGAGACTTTAATTCCCACCACACGAGTTGGGGTTTTAGAACTGATCTGAGTGGGAAACGCTTGTGGGAGTGGACAATGACTAATGAAATGACGTGCCTCAAAGTCAGAACTCCCACATTTATTCGTAATCACTCCAGGTCGGCCTTAGATTTAAGTTTTGTCAGTTCAGCCATTACTACTTCTTCTTGGAAAGCGCTGGACTGTGGCACCATCAGTGACCACTTACCGAGAAGTTTTGAAATTTTTTACCCGATAATTCCATCTTGTTCAAATGTAAGAGTATTTGTAAATTACACTAAATTTAAGAACGATCTGTAGTCAACATTGGCTTTTCACTCGGAAGAAAGCGATGATACAAAAGCACTGAAGATAAACGCAGTCATTAAAAGATCCTACAAAAGAGCCGAATTTACTGTTGAATCCACAAATAGGGTATATAGCCGTTGGTGGAATGATGAATGTACAAGAGAGCATCGACGACGTCAGGCAGCTTGAAAGCAGCTCTTACATAATCAATCCCCCCAAAACTGGGCCGATTATAAATTCATTGCTGCGGGCTTTAAGAGAACGGTAGCTCAAGCTAAACAAGATAATGACAGAAGACATTATGAATACCTGTCGAAGCCTAAACATATGAAAGCACTGTTTGATATATGAGAGCTCGGAAAATCTTGCCATCACCAGTTAATGTAGCTTGTGATAATCCGTCGGCGCAAGAAATGACCACTACCTTAGAGACAATCGGTAAAGGTCTGGAAAGCAGATTCACTTCAGTAGTGCCAAACAACTGGCACAAGTCTACGACAAATTCTGACTTTGACGAAGCGACACAGACTGAAGTATCCAACGTGATTAGACATTTACCCTGTGCGTCTCCTGGCCCAGATGGAATCACAGTACCCATGATTAAAATTATGTTCAATTTATCGCCTCGAGACGTCGCCAATGTTATTAACCACTCCTTAAAAACTCATGGGTGCCGCAGGATTGGAAGATAACAAAGGTGATTCCTGTACTAAAAAATCCGGGTGTAGGATTAACAGTTGATAATATCAGACCAATCGCTGTAACATCTAACATGGTCAAACTAGTAGAGAGGGTCCTACATAGCCGAGTAAGTATCTGGATGGCAGACAATTTAGTAATAAAACCAAACCAAATAGGCTTTCGTAGTGGTTTCTCTATTAGGTGTGCCCATGCTGATTTAGAGAGCCGAATACAGCTTGCGCGTAAAAGAAGGCAATACGCTGCTTTAGTAACGCTTGACATAGCCAAGGCGTATGACAGTGTGGAGCACTTCATATTGTTAAATACGCTAGAGAGATTGAACTTCCCACAATATTTTATTGAGTAGGTGGCAGAATTCTTAAAATCAAGAGAATTCTACTGCTTCAAGGATGGATGTTGCTCATCTAGATTTAAACAAACGCGCAGAGTTCCCCAAGGAGCAGTCTTATCTCCAGAATTATTTAATGCTTTAATGAGCACAATTCCAACAGATCAAGAAGTTACTGTCTACAGTTATGCTGATGACATCGCACTCTTTGCTGCTGACTGTGGTATTTACTCACTACAACTTAAATTACAAAGATATATTAGCATGTTAGAAATTTGGTTGCAGTCGATTTCGTTATCGGTAAATGTCAACAAAAGTTCGCTCATGGCGTTTCCGCTTGCAGAACCAATTTCAATTTCGGCTCTATATAAACAGGAACCCATTCAGCAAGTAGACTCTATAAAATATTTGGGAATCATATATAATGACAAACTTAACTGGAGTCCACACATAGAGTATATAACAACCAAAGCACAGCGGGCTTCAGGCTTACTACACAAGCTAAGTAACCAGAAATATGGGTTACGGAGGCACACCTTGATAACGTTGTACAAGATTTATATGCGCCCCATCATGGCATTCGGCTGCATATTATTCTCGGGTGGCCCTGCTTATAAAACGAAATCTATAGTTGTCTTGGAGCGAGAACCACTGCGAATGTGTCTGGGACTCCCTATATTTGTGGCTATCAAAGTACTGTACCAGGAAGCGCGCCTGCCTGCACTACTTTGTCAATTTCGAATTTTGACCGTACAAGCATTTTTAAAATTTTATAGCTTACCGGCAAGAAGATGTCAATATGCTTTTATTGGAAACGCAGACGCCTTATTTCTTGCTCATTGGCCACGGTTTCACACACCTCAGATAATGTTTGTACAAAAGAATCTACAAAGTATAAATGTGAATATTAGAAATGTAATTGAGACTAATGGCTCGAATTGTCATGTTATTATTTAGTATGATGATATATTCCCCCAAAACGCCAAAATACAATCTCTCAAATTTTTAAATAACATATTATTGGATTACGTGGAGCACGCAGAAACTAAAAATATAGTAGCCACAGATGCTTCCGTAAATAATCAAAAGGCAGGTGTAGGCATTGCCTCTGATTCGCTTGACTGGTCCTTTTCAGTGAGACTGCCTGATTTTACTGCAGTTTTTGAAGCGGAGCTCGTGGCAAATATTTTAGCTCTTCGAAAACTTCCATCAAATCAAAACGACGCAGTCATAATGACGGATTCTTTTTCAGTTTGTGCAGCTCTGACAGCTTCAGAGAACTCTCGAATTCTAAGCACATTCAAAACATTAGTACCCCCGCAGTTGAGACTCCTGAGGTTACTATGGGTTCCGGGACACTGTGGATTAAGATTAAATGAATTGGCCGATTCCTTAGCACGAGCCGCACTTGATGGGCCAGTTTTGTCCATACTGCCAGATGTTGAATATATCACGGCATTAAGATATCGAAAATCACCAATCTCCACTGATACGATAGAAAAAGCGACTACATGGACAGAATATAACCACCTCATGTTTCCATGGCAACCCCACTGGAGCCACTCCAGAATGCTCGAAGTCTTAATTACTAAATTTCGATGTCGTGTCCCTCCCCCCTAAACATGTATCTACACAGAGCTGGTCCGACAACATCCCCCCTGTGCGCAGTCTGCAGAGAAATGGAATCACTAGATCACTATTTTTTGTATTGTCGCCGCTACTACATACTTCGAAAAAGGTTACTAGTTATGCCATTTCTGAAAATAGGCGTTAGATTGACGGCGGAAACGGCGCTAAGCTTTGGTGCCTCAGTTTTGGGACATTGCCACAGGAATGCTTTCAATGCCGTTTGCGATTATATTCAGGCAACCAAGCGTATACCTTTGTGATCTCCATTCAAAAAAGTAATATTTATTACTCCCCAGGGCAGGGTGAAGTAAACGCAGCTGAGTGGTAATCATAACACCTCAAATCTCAAAATTGCTCAACTTGATTTTTTTCGTTTGCTCTTTTTAAGTTTTTTTTACATTTTTCTTAACAAATAGCAATTCATTACACATAGTTAAAATGATCACCGAAGAACTGCACTACACTTTCTTGGCCAATCCCCCTGAGTGGGTATGAGCCATCACCCCAGGGAAACAAAAACAAAAAACAAAACATAGGCGCGTTTGCACGCTTTTACGCAGAACGCAACAACAGGAAGGACGAGGAACTCTGTGGCGCACGGTAAATAAAAAGACCGAGCCGCTGCTGCTTTCTCAGCGTCTTCAAATATGACCTCTGTCTTCACGTCGCGACAATATTTTATTTGACCCTGCTCTGGCATGGACGTCCACAGACGTTGTCGTTCTTGCTGGCCTCCTTTTTTCTCGGGCTGGCTCGAACACGCGGAGCAGCTGTGTCACAAATTCTTCGTCTTCTGCGAGACGCTCATGGCTTGTCATAGCTTTTCCCCCTCTAGCGAGGTAACCCGTGCGTGAAGGAGCGAACCCCATGAGCAGGTTGTAGGTTCTGTTGTTGCGAAGCGTGTTCGTCTGGTTTTCATGGATGGCTTGTAGTCTTCGAAGACGGCGTCAGTGTCGAGGAAAGCCAGCTTTATGCGGGCAATGGAGACACTGTCTTAAACAGTAGAACGAAATGCTTTGGGCAACGCTTGACGACCTTAAATGCTCTGTCGTAAGGAGGTTGCAGTGGTGGTCTGATTGTGTCATGCTGTATGAACACGTGGGTTTAGTCGCGGAGCACACGACTGAATAAACTTGGGCGTGAGTGTTGACGTGCGGGAAATGGGGACACTTCTCTCATGGCATTCCTGAGGCGACTGGCATAATCAGCTACGTCCAATGGTGATACCGTTGACGTGTCGAAAAACTGTTCAAGAAGCCTTAGAGTAGTGCAAAATACAATCTCAGCTGAGGAACAACACGCGTACGTACGTATCGTTCTGCGCAGGGCGAGGAGGATGAGTGGTAGTCGCTCCGTGCTGAGTATCAATGATTGGGAGGCCATGAGCGAAGCTTTGATTTGGCAGTGAAATTGCTCAACCAGGCCATTCCACATCGGGTGGTAGGCCGTCGTCCTGATGAGGTTGACACCAAGCATTCGCGACAAGGCACAGAATAGCGCGGAGTCTAATGGACGACCTCGATCCGTTGTAATTGTCTTGAGAACTCGGTAGTGGCTTATCCACACAGTATTGAATCCGCGGGCGACTTACTGCCGTGATGTCGATAAAGGATCGTTCCTCAGGCCGCCACGTGAACCGGTCCACGCAAGTTAGCATATACAGGCTGTTTTGCGATGGGGGAAACGGGCTTGCGGGGTCCAGGTGCACGTGACTGAACCGCGAGTCAGGAGGCTTGAAGGTACCCAGTGGGCTGACTGTGTTGCGCTGGACTTTCGTTAGCTGGCACTTGAGACAAGCACTTGTCCAGCGGCGGACGTCGATTATCATTCGAGGCCATAGATATAGCCCTGTGATGAGGCACTGAGTCGCAAGTATGCCGGGGTTTGACAGGAATGCGAGGCGTTGAAGACTCTGCGGTGAAATGGTGCTGGAGCGTAAGGGCGAGGACAACCAGTAGAGGTTTTGCAAACCAGGGGAATCGCACAGCCTGGAAGTTGAACATTTTCGAGCTTGAGGAAGTTCTCTTGGAGTCGCAACACCTGAAGCTCGCTGTCGTACTGCTGTGCAGTAGCCATAGCTGTAAAATGGTCTGGTGGGCGCTCATCCATAGTTGCGCTGATTTATATTCGGAAAGCTCGTCAGAAACGGGGTTGTCTTTGTCACTGCTGTGCCGGACATCACTCGTGAACTCCGATATGTAGGCAAGCTGGCGGATATCACGTGGGGTGTGGACAGAGTTGCTAATGGTCGATTGACACCTAAGTGGCTTGTGATAGGTGAGGATATAGAACTGCCGACCTTCTAGAAAGTGTCGAAAGTGCTTGACAGCCTTATAAGCCGCGAGCAGTTCGCAATCGAATGTGCTATAACGGAGCTCGGTCTGTGAGAGCTTCTCTGAGAAGAAAGCGATCGGCTGCCGAACTCTGTCGACCAACTGCTGCAAGAATGCTCCTATGGCGACGTTCGAGGCGCCCACTGTGAGTGACGTAATGGTGTCGCTCTTTGGAAGCGCGAGGAGCGTTGCGTTAGCCAGAGCTTCCCTGAAGGAACTTTGTTGAGGGTGCAGTAGTCACCGCATGGTCTCCAGTCTTCTGAGGGCTTGAGAAACATGTGTAGCGGTGACGACCAGTACCCGGAAGAGGGGCGGGCGTATCCGAGTTGAAGCATGTGCTTGAACTCTTGTAATGCAATCTTGAAGCGGTCAGGAGCGAGGCGACGAGCACGTGCAAACACGGGCGCTCCTACTGTCATTATCCTACTGTCATTATGTGATGAGTGACATTGTGGCGTATCGGGTCTTCAAGAGATGGAGCCCGAAGAAGGTAAAAAAATTCTTGCAGAAGAGTGGATCACGGCAGGGAGACTTTGGCATAAGCTTGTACGAGACGCAAGGGTGGCAAGTTTGATGTCACGCCCTGAACTGTGAAGAGAGTGTCAAAATCCACGAGACGGCTATGTCGTAGGTCTACCAAGAGCTTAAAATGGCAAAAAAAATCTGCACCGTTGATGGGTATGCGCACGTCGGCGATTAAGAAGATCCACCGAAACGTGCGTCTCAGGCCGATGTCAAGCGTGACAGACCTCTGTCCGTAGGTGTGTATGGTCGAATCATCGACGTGGTGACAGGCGGCGAGGTCTGGCGTCGTCGGCGGTCCTCCAACGTAGGAGGAACATCACACACTTCGGCACCCTTGTGGACGAGGTAGCGGACTTTGGTGACGCGGTTCGTGATCTGGAATAAGCGGCTGTATGTCGAGCCTGAAACACTGGCCGCTGTCAGTGCGTGGCCCGTGCGTTTCTCGCAAACTGGCATGGCTGTTTGCACTGAAGAGCTCGAGCTCTGTATCAGTGGTGGTACAAGCAGACGCCAAGAGGCAGACGGCGATCTTTCGTGGCTTCGGCGCCATTGTCGTGACGCGTTGCGGCGGTGGTCTATCTTGAGCGCGCTCATTTCAGTGGCCAACTGATCCAGCTTGCGTTTGAGCTCCTCGATAGCTTGAAGAACGTGGTCCAAGTGGTCGTCACGGACTGGTGCGGAGAGGGTAGACTCTTGTGGTCTCTCAATCGCACATATAGACGGCGCACCGATATCCATAATCTTGTCGGCCATCCGCGCTAGTGATTCGAGAGTTTCTGTAGACGATACGCTCAAAATAATCCACACCTGCTGTCGCAGTCGCTGTAAGAAGTTAGCATAAGATGGATGCGTCCAATGCAGCAGAGTGGTGCCCAATCACGTGTCGCATGCGACGAAGAAGATCCATAGGCGTTCGGTAACCGAGGTCGTCCGAAATGATTAGCGGCTGCAGCATACGTTGTTCTGACTCAGTGGTCCAGCGTAGGAGCTCCTCTTTAAGGGTGTCGCAGGGATTGTCGGGATGTGGAGAACGCAAAATGTCTCTTACGATGGCGATGACAGCAGGTGGTAAAGCGTCGATGACGTAATCGTACCTCGCTGTTTGGGACGTTACTCGGTGTCGTCGGAAGAGTGGCTCGCTGCTCAGAAACCAGAGTTTAGAGTCCACCTGCCGAAACTCCGGGAGCCTGAGGTAGCGACGACAGGTTCAAGTACCGTGGGATTCGGCGTGGGGTCAGTGTTGGGTTTGGTGTTCATGGTCAACCGAAATGAACGGGGCTTAAGGCAGAGTTGGCCATGACGCTCAGTGCGTTGACAAAAGAACGAGTAGGTGCGCGTGGCTGCTTCAAGTCCGGGTCACCACTTGTAGGAAGACGTGCGGCGTTTAGTTTCCTACATATTTTATTTATCCCTGCTCTGGCATGGACGTCCACAGAAGCTTTCATTTTTGCTGGCCTCTTCTTCTCGTGCTAGCATGATCCATCCATCCATCCATCGATGTCCTGGACTTGTGCAAGAAATCTAACAACAGCATGTCCGCATCAGACAAGATCCGGAACGTCATGAAAGGCATTGACGATGATGCCTTCACGATGCTGCTTCCCAAAAACTCAGGCACAGGGGCTGAGTTTATCACGCTGTGCCAGAGCTACGAGGAGCTCTGCCGGCAGCGTTCGATGACCGGTCGCTCCACACCACGAGATGCAGGGCTTGCTGGCTTAGAGGCGAGTTGCGATTAGGTGGCGCAGCTGGCAGACCTTAGGTCCTTCATACGTGAGGAAATCTAGCGCCAGTTCTCTCTCCTGCCCTTTGCCCACCTGTCGGCTGTTCAACAATTGGCCAGTACAATTCTTCTACCCATCTGCCGAGCAATTGAGCAGGAAATAGCGGAGGTCATGCCTGCGTACAACCCACAACAACTTCCGGCCCTGCGCCCTCACGTTACACCAAAGTGGTCGCCAGGCCACCTCCAGTCGTTCAAGCACCCGCCCCACTGACTTACGCCGAAGCTGCCGCATGACCTCCGTCCTTTGCAGCTGGTATGCCGGTTCCATATGTTGACGCGACCCCTCAGACTCAGCTCCAGCCCACCCTGCAGCCTTTCCAGACACCATTCCGTCCGTCGGCTCTTGCGACATGGACAAGACCTACCCCAGTGAACCGATGGCGCACACCCGACCAACGGCCCATCTGATTTGCCTGCGGGTATGCCGCCCACGTAGCACAATATTGCCCTCGCGTTCAGACGCATCATATTTCATCGCCTGTTTTTGACCAGAGCAGCCGCCACTATCACGACAAACTGCCGTCTATGCCACCACAGTCTCGCCTTGCTCCATATCGAAAATCACCGTCTCCACGACGTCGTTCCCCGTCTCACATGCGGCCAAGTTCAGCTGCTCACGAGCGGGAAAACTAGTCGTCGCAGTCCCCGAGGCAAGGGCTGCGACGCTATCATTGTGAAAGCCCTAAGACCCGCCTATCTAATGTCATTTACGTGCTTGTTGACGGTGCTCATGCATCTGCTCTTATTGACACTGAAGCTGGCGTATCAGTTATGGACGAAAATCTTTGCCGCTTGCTTCGAAAAGTGACGTTGCTAATTTCTGGGTTGTTCCTTCGTACCGCTAGTTCACATCGTATTCATCCTACAGCAGAGTGCACAGCTCGCGTTGTCGTTCAGGACGTTCTGTATGTTGCCCAATTCATCCTCATTCCTGCATGCTCTCATGACGTCATCTTGGGATGAGATTTGCTCTCCTGCAACGACGCCGTCGTCCATTGTGCCGCCGCCGAAATTGAACTCTCACCCTTCTCGCATTTGATGCCAAAACACAGTCACTCGACACTGAGCAAGATTCTCGTGAAAGACAATACCACAGTGCCTCCAAGCTCAATGATGGGCGTATCGTTCTATTGAACCGGTCTCTCCGACACAATTGCACTTGTTTCGCCATCCGATCGTGCTTCTAGAAGAAAAGGGTTGCTAGTACTTTTTGCGATAGGGCAAATCACCCAGGGCAACGCCGATAATTTTTGTGACCAACCCATCCCCGTACACTGTTACCTAGGTTCGAGGGTAACGTCTTGGCAGAGTGGAACCAGCCGACGACGTACAAGTCCTGGACGTACTCTATGACTCGCATTGTCCCAATTCGCGTACCATCAGTTATGTTTACACTTCTGATACATCATCTCCTGATGTATTTGGCCCCTATATTGATGACAAACACGTCGGTACAGCATTCCCAGCTTCTGGAACTGTTGAAAGAATACTGCTCTTCTTTCGATGTCGGGCGAAGTTCTCTCGTTAGTGCGTCCACTGTTACGCATCGTATCGACACTGGTGCCCATCCACGATTACGGCAACGTCCATACGGCGTGTCACCTGCTGAACGTCAGGAAATTAACGAGCAGGTCGATGACATGCTCCGACGCGACGTTATTCGGCCCTCGGACAGTTCATGGGCGTCTCCTGCTGTTCTTGTTACGCAGATAGTTTCGTGCGGTTCTGTGTGGACTACAGACGGCTCAATAAGATCACTCGCAAGGATGTCAACCCCCTGCCGCACATCGATGACGCAATTGACAGCCTTCACGGAGCCGAATTTTTTCTTTTCTCGATCTGCGCTCGGGGTACTAGCAAGTACCCATGGCTGATGACGCTCGACTGAAGACTGCCTTCACCACACCCGACGGCTTGTACAAATTCAACGTCATGCCGTTTGGTCTGTGTAATGCACCTTTGAGCGCAATATGGACACCGTTCTGCGCAACGTGAAATGGCACACGTGCTTGTGTTAGCTCGATGACTTTGTTGTCTTCGCTCCGGATTTTTCCACGCATCTCCAACGTCTGAAAGAAGTTTTTGCATGTGTGAGCAATGCCGGCTTGCAACTAAATCTGAAGAAGTGCCACTTTGCAGCACGGCAACTCACTATGCTAGTGTATGTCGTGTCTAAGGATGGAATTCTTCCTGACCCAGCCAATCTTCGGGTCGTGGCCGAATTCCCCGAACCTCCGTCCGTCAAAGAACTGCGTAGTTTCGTGGGCCTGTGCTTATACTTCCGACGCTTCATACGAAACTTTGCCTATGATCATATCACCGCTGACGAAGCTCCTTGGAAGTAACGGGTCCCTCAATTCATGGTCGTCCGAGTCCGACGACGCCTTCGCGAAGCTCCGCCATTTGTTGACGTCTACTCACATTCTACGCCACTACGATCCTACGGCCCCAACGGAGGTGCACACGGACGCCAGCGGTGTAGGCCTCGGCGCAGTCCTGGCGCAGCGCAAATCCGGATTCCCTGAATATGTCGTGGCATATGCAAGCCGTACGCTCACGAGAGCCGAGACAAACTACACCGTCACGGAAAAAGAGTGCCTGGCAATCGTCTAGGCGCTTACAAAGTTTCGACCTTATTAGTATGGTCGTCCATTCGATGTCGTCACTGACCATCACACCCTATGCTGGCTGTCATCATTGAAGGATCCCTCAGGCCGGCTCGCCCGTTGGGCTTCGCTTACGAGACTACGACATCCGCGTGCTGTACTGCAACGGACGCCAGCATGCTGACGCCGACTCCCTCCCGCTCCCTCTGCCTGAAGATGACGTGCTCTGCTAAGGATCCTCGGTTGCTGTTTCTGCCATTGATTTTGACATCATCGCTACTGAACAGTGAAAGGATAGTTGGATCGCCCCGAGATCAACTTGCTCTCTGATCCGTCCTCAATGTCATCCACGCGTGCCTTGCATCTTCGAGCTCACCATTTCTCCATCCTGTGACAGTCTCCTACACCGACGCAATTGAGACGCCGATGGCCGGCAGTGGTTACTCGTCATACCCGGCAGTCTGCGATCGGGGATATGTGTACGCTTTCATTCTGATCCACAATGCACGCACGCTGGGGTATTTGAAACCTACCATCGCATTCGAGAACGCTACTTCTGGCGCAGAATGTACCGCTACGTGCAGCAGTTTGTTCGCTGCTGCCTCGCTTGCCAATGCCGCAAAACGTCAGCATACATGTCGCAAGCCGATCTGCAACCGTTACCTTGCCCTGACCGTCCATTTGGGCGCATAGGTATCAGTTTTTATGGACCACTTCCTCTGACGTCGGCTGGTAACCACTGGGCCATCGTCGCCATAGATCATTTAACGCGATACGCCGAAAGCGCCGCTTTCCCTGCGGCTACTGCGTGCGATGTTGCGTCCTTCCTACTGCATCGATTCATACTGCGCCATGGTCCACCCCAGGAGCTTCTCAGCAATCGAGGCCATGTCTTTTTGTCAGAAGTCGTCGAAGCCATTCTCACTGAGTGCCATTCTGTCCACCGCAAAACTACTGCTTATCACCCGCAGACGAATGTTCTCACCGAATGCTTTAACCACACCCTCGGTGACATGCTTTCGATGTACGTCAGCCGCTAACCACACGAAATGGGATGCTCTACTGCTCTTCGTCACCTACGCCTACAACACCACCTCTCATAGCACGACCGGTTTTTTACCTGTCTTCTTGCTGTACGGAAGGCACCCGTCACACACCATCGACACGATACTCCCGTACACGCCGGATCTATATGAGTGTGCACCTATTTCTGAGACAGCCAGGCTTGCTGAAGAGTGTCGCTAGCTTGCCAAGATTTTTACGACGCATGAACAAGAGTGGCAGAAGAGTATTCATGATGGCTCCGCCACTTCCGAGCCCACTTTTCTTCCTGGTTCCCTTGTATGGATATCAATCCCGACCTCTGTAGCATGCCTTTCTTCCAACTACTCCCGAAATACGAAGATCCCTACCGTGTGATCGAGCGCACATATCCAGTCAACTATCTGATCGAACCAATTGAAGAATCTTCGGACATGCGCCGTCGCGGGCGCGACATAGTTAACCTAGAGCGCCTGAAGGCTTCCTATGACCTGCTCATAGTGACACTATGTTAGGTCACAAGGCGGCTCGCTCTTCGACTCCGGGGTAATTGTAGAGAAGCCTCCGAACACTGAAATGGGTCCAACTCTCAAGTGCTGTATTTGGGTCAAAAAGGACGCCGCTCACGCTGAGAGTCCGTTGTTGGCCATTACTGTCACCATTGTGTGCCGGCTAATAAACGCCCTAACAATCCCTGCTCTGACATGGACGACCTCTTCTCGGCGACGCTGACATCCATCCATCCATCCATCCATCTATTCATCCATCCATTCATCCATCCATCCATCCATCCATCCATCCATCCATCCATCCATCCATCCATCCATCCATCCAATCCTATCCAATCCTATACAATTCTATCCAATCCAATCCAATCTAATTCAACCCAATCCAATTCCATCCAATTCAATCCAATTCCATCCAATCATATCCAATTCCATTCAATCCAATCCAATTCCATTCAATCTTATCCAATTCCATCTAATCCAATCCAATTCAATTCAGTCCAATCCAATTCCATCCAATCCAATCCAATTCCATCCAATCCAATCCAATTCTATCCAATCCTTTCCAATTCCATCCAATCCTATCCGATTCCATTCAATTCAATCCATCCAATCCAATTTCATCCAATCCAATCCGATTCCATCCAATCCTATCCAATTCCATTCAATCCAATCCATCCAATTCAATTCCATCCATCCATTCATCCATCCATTCATCCATCCATCCATCCAATCCAATCCAATCCAATTTTCACGGGTCCCGTTAATTCAGGAGGCAGTCGCCGGGCTAATTCCAAGGACCGAAGTATCGGCCCCCCGAACCGCACCACGAAAGCGTGAACAATTTAGAAGTGGTCTTATTTGGCGAACCAGCGGACGCCGACTGTGGCCCAAAGAACAAGTCAGAGCCGAGAGTTGATAAACAAATCAAAATTCTATTCTCAATAATGGCAGATCAAAACAATACACAAGTATGCACACTCCACAATAGTTGAGTACAATATGTCACCAATCAAACAACGTACTACACAGTACAATCAGCCACACTCGAAACAACAGACACAGACAATACGCACTACAATGCAGTCGCATGCATTGAACAACCAAGACACCTAAAGACTAAAGAGATAGAAAACCTATTCAGTCCAAAGTTCTTGGAACAAAAGTCTGGATGATACTCTTCCGAGAATCACTCACTCAAAGTCCAGCATTGTTGTCGTTCCGCTGCCCCCGAAGTTTCTCTTCCAGGAAACCTCTGTCGTTCCACTGCCCTAAAGTTTCTCTTCCTGAAAACCTCTGTCGTTCCGCTGCCCCCGAAGTTTCTCTTCCAGGAAACCTCACGTCTTCACTTGGCCGCTCTTCAAGCTTCAAACTTCATCGCCGGAAACACGTCGGCTTCACACACGCAGCTGTTGCCACGCGTCTTCGCTCGATAGTGGTAAACACACACTCTTGCCTGTAGCTCGAGTATTCACACCTCAGGTGGGAATATCTTCTTCTCCAGCTTTGTCTCTACGGACAAAACCTTCGCCGACTACACGGCGGAATCCTTACGCGCGCTGGCGCTAACTTCCATCTTCTCCTGATCTCCCATCTTGGCTGCTCGATTAAATACCTTCCGCGCGAAATTCCAGAAAGTTCTCATCATTTCGTCGGCGCGATACGCAGCGAAGGCTGGGGAGAGGGCGAGACGGCTCGAAGGCCGTCCGCGACGGATGACTCAACCCGGCATCACCCCGCCCCTTTCTATCTAAAACATTCGAGGACTTGCTCGGGCGCCGATGTGGGGTTAGGAGGTACGTCGGCGAACCCACGCTTCCGAGGGAGAGAGTCACGCGCCCGGGAGTCTTTGGATGTTTGTTTTCTTTTTTTTCCATCGCCGACCCCGCGGCGCCACTCCGGCGCCCGCGCCGCGAGAACCTGGCGGCGCGCCCCCCTTGAGCGCTCATTTTGTGACACTGCCGTCCCACTTTAAGAATATTATCTCATAATATTCAAACCACACAAACGAGCGCGAACAGTCACCACACACTCTCACAGACTGTAACACAATCCGTCGCTCATGGCACTTCGCATTCACAATAGATCACTCAGTACAATTGTACATTGTAATTCAATTCCACAACACATGAAATATAGCCACAGGTACATGAATGCAACACTCTATCACATATTCCAAACAATACAAATGTGCAAAGTTCTCTCATTACAACAATTGTACAATACTATACATCACATCACTGCAACAAATATTTTGATTCACTCGACATACAGTTGTGACACAGGACAACAACTCCAGTAACTTAACATATTGCACTCAGCGCTGTCAATTACATTTAAAATCGACCTCAACACCTATCCTGTGCATTTCGAACGGCGCTTGCGCCCTTTCTTGCGGTGCTCGCTCGATCTCTTCTTGTGTTTCCACGTTCTTTTTCGGCAAGCCCTTTCCAACGACGGTATCTGAGACGGCGTCTCAGCCATCGTTGTCACTTCCGACATTGTTAACGGGTCATGACGCTCAACCGATCCTGTCCGGTTATTCACCCGCTTGTTCATGTCCCGACATTTGGCTTGGCTGGCCGACTCTGTCACCTTTGCACTGTCGGTCGGTTGAGGTCGTGCCGACGTAAGTCCAGCTGCCCAGCACGTGAACTCATTCAATACGATGATGTTCTGATTCACTATCTCTTGCGCCCAGGCTTCACCTTGGGCTCGAGTGAGATCCTTCACGGGAGTTTTCTCTTCTGTATTTCGCGGCGCCTGTGTCGGCGGGGGCTCCATCTTCGGGTCTTCCCCCAAACGTTCTGGTTCGTTCCGCCCTTGCGCCCCGTCGATGTTTCCGATGACGAGGTCGTACAGGGGGGTCGGCATGCATAGAGCCGTAACTTTCCCGCTGAAGTACGGGGTTTCAACCTCAATCTCTGCGTCAGGAAGCATCCGAGCCGTATTGTCAATTAGGCAAACCGGTTTCGTTTTGCCTGTTAACTTACTCTCTCGCACTAAATTTCTTCGCACGATAACAGTGCAGCTACCGGTATCTCTTAGCACCGTAACCTTTTTGCCCGCAACTTTTCAAGGCAGCGTTGGCATTCCCTTCGTAACACCGGTTGGCTGTTTCGTCATTACAGCACCCACAATAGGAAGTTTCTCCTCATTTTTCAACTCTACGAATCCGTTGGTGACAGCATCACCCTCGGATTTCGGTGCTGCTAGCACACAGGATACCTGGTGAGTTTGACTCACTCCGTTATGACAAGCGTCTGCTTTGTGCCCAGTCTGACCACATTTGAAACATTTTACGTCTGCGGGGCTCGTTAAGTTAGTACGACAAGTGTTCGCGCGATGACCCACTCGGTTACACAGAAAACATCGCGGAACACTCTCCAGTGCACGCTTCTTTTGTTCGGGTGCCGAATTTTTTTAATCTTCGGGACACTCCTTCTTGACCTTGGCCAAGTTAGTGCCACCTTGCGGTTCCAAGAATTATTCCGCTAATTAAAGCATGTCTTCCAGTGACTTAACTCTCCTCTCTTTCAAGTACAGCAACAGGCTTGGGTGGCAACTAGTAAGAAATTGTTCTCTAATTAGGAGCTCTCTAAGCTCATCGTACTCCTGCGCTGTCCCTAAAAGTTCAATCCATCTGTCGAAATAATGGCAAAGTCGGGCGGCATACTGCGTAGCCGCTTCACCATCAGCTGGCTTTCTTGCCCAAAATCTGTCCCGGAATCCTTCCACAGTAAATCTAAATCGCTTCAGCAAAGCAGGTTTCACCTTTGCATAGTTGGCTGCATCGGTCGGCGTCAGCCTACCGTACACACTGAGCGCTTCACCACTGAAGCAAGTACTCAAAACAGTTGCTCATTCATGTTCCGGCCAATTCTGGCTCCTTGCAATCGTTTCAAATCGGTGAAGGTACGTGTCAAGGTCGTCATTCCTTTCATCGAACGCTACGAGCAGCTTGCATGGGTTCAAGCGGAAGCCGTGGTCCTCCCGTTCGCTGCTTTCGACTCTAGCTTCGACCGGAGTTTCACTTCGTTGTTGCAAACGGAGCCGCTCGAGTTCTATCTCGTTCTGTCACTGCCGTTCTCTTTCCTCTCTTTCTTCTTTTGCCCTCTCAGCTGCCATCTTTTCTCTCTCCAGCTCCAACTTCAATTGCTGCTCTCTTTCTTTCTCGCCCTTTCGGGTGCCAACTTTTCTCTCTCCAGCTCCAACTTCGATTGCTGCTCTCTTTCTTCCTTCAGCTGTCGCTCCTTTGCCTCTCTTTTTCTCTCGCCCTTTCGGCTGCCAACTTTTCTCTTTTCAACTCAGCTGCTTTTACTTCCTTGGCTCTCTCAGCTGCCAACCTCTCTCCCTCCAACTCAGCTTCTTTTTCTGCTTTGGCTCTTTTGACCGCCAACCTTTCTTTTTCCAGCTCAGCTGCCTTTTCTTCTTTGGCCCTCTCTTTTTCTTCTTTTTCCTTCTGGGTGACCCACTTCCGTAGTTCAGCGCCAGAAAGACCCATCTTCTCACCGAGAGCGACTAACTTTTCGAGATCCATTGTGTCTCGCAAATAAAACCTTGCCGCGTGCAAAAAATATCTGCCTAAATCAGTCTATCGGAACACTCTCCTGCACTCGTTAACGAGAACACTGCGCAACACACAAAAGCGTTCCGATACCAATATCAACAACTCGAGGCTCTTTCTCACTACTTTGGACACACTGTGCACCAAAATGTCCTGTCGCGGACGCCAGAATAATTGTCACGGGTACCGTTAATTTGAGAGGCGATCGCCGGGCTAATTCCAAGGACAGAAGTATCGGCCCCCCGAACCGCACCATGAAAGCGTGGACAATTTAGAAGTTGTCCTATTTGGCGCGCCAGCGGACGCCGGCTGTGGCCCAAAGAACAAGTCAGAGCTGAGAGTTGATAAACAAAACAAAATTCTATTCTCAATAATGGCAGATAAAAACAATACTCAAGTATGCACACTCCACAATAGTTGAGTACAATATATCACCAATCAAACAACGTACTACACAGTACAATCAGCCACCCTCGAAACAACGGACACAGACAACAATACGCACTACAATGCAGTCGCATGCATTAAACAACCAAGACACTTAAAGACTAAAGAGATAGAAAACCTGTCCAGTCCAAAGTTCTTAGAACAAAAGTCTGCATGATACTCTTCCGATAATCACTCACTCAAAGTCCAGCGTTGTCGTCGTTCCGCTGCCCCCGAATTTTCTCTTCCAGGAAACCTCTGTCGTTCCGCTGCCCCGAAGTTTCTCTTCCAGGAAACCTCTGTCGTTCCGCGGCCCCGAAGTTTCTCTTCCAGGAAACCTCACGTCTTCACTTGGCTCCTCTCCAAGCTTCAAACTTCTTCGCCAGAAATACGTCGGCTTCACACGCAGGCTGTTGCCACGCGTCTTCGCTCGATAGCGGTAAACACACACTCGTGTCTGTAGCTCGAGTCGTCACCCCTCAGGTGGAAATCATCTTCTTCTCCTTCTTTGTCTCTACGGACAAAACCTTCGCCAACTACACGGCGGAATTCCTACGCGTTCCGGCGCTAATTTCCGTCTTCTCCTGATCTCCCATCTCGGCTGCTCGATTAAATACCTTCCGCGCGAGATTCCTGAAAGTTCTCATCATTTCGTCGGCGCGATAGGCAGCGAAGGCTGGGGAGAGGGCGAGACGGCTCGAAGGCCGTCCTAGAACGGATGACTCAACCCGGCATCACCCCGCCCACCCCTTTCCATCTAGAACATTCGAGGACTTGCTCGGGTGCCGATGTGGGGTGAGGAGGTTCGTCGGCGAACCCACGCTTCCGAGGGAGAGAGTCGCGTGCCCGGGAGTCTTTGGATTTGTTTTCTTTTATTTCCATCGCCGACCCCGCGGCGCCACTCCGGGGCCCCGCCGTGAGAACTCGGCGGCGCGCCCTTCTTGAGCGCCCGTTATGTGACACCAATCCAATCCTTCCATCCATGCATCCATCCATCCATCCATCCATCTATCCATCCATCCATCCAATCCAATTCCATCCAATTCCATCCATCCAATCCAATTGAATCCAATTCTATCCATCCAATTTATTCCATCCATCCATCCATCCATCCATCTATATATCCATCTCTCCAATCCAATCCATCCATCCATCCATCCAATCCAATCCATCCATTTATCCATCCAATCCAATCCAATTCCATCCATCTAATCCGATTCCATCCATCCATCCATCCATCCATCCAATCCAATCCAATTCCATTCATCCAATCCGATTCCATCCATCCATCCATCCAATCCAATCCAATTCCATCCATCCAATCCGATTCCATCCATACATCCATCCAATCGAATTCCGTCCATCCAATCTGGTTTCATCCATCCATCCATCCATCCATCCATCCATCCATCCATCCATCCATCCATCCATCCATCCATCCATCCATCCATCCATCCAATCCAATCCAATTCCATCCATCCAATCCGATTCCATCCATCCATCCAATCCAATTCAATTCCATTCATCCAATCCGATTGCATCCATCCATCCATCCATCCATCCATCCATCCATCCATCCATCCGTCCGTCCGTCCGTCCGTCCGTCCGTCCATTCATCCTGGGCAATTACGAGACGCGAGACGCGAGCCTGCGCAGTGTGTGTGTGAATGGCGCCACCGCCGACTCTGAAGCGTTATATTATGCGACTAAAAAATGAACCGCATTAAGAAAAAAAACCACTATGACTGTCATGCAGTGGAAGGAGTTTCTTCGACGGATCACACATTGCGTGGCAGAGGCGTAGTATCACACCAGGCGTTGAAAATTGCGGACTGAGCAAAGAATAGCTGTTTCGAAGGCTCGCCCATTACAAAACCAGCAGACATTTGTTTATCATCTGCAGCAGAGCTGTCAACAAAATGAACAGCTGCCTCAGTTTGCATGTTGCCCTTCAGTGTGTCAAAAGCGATACACAACACAATAAAAATAAAAACGTAAACTAGCGCATGTCTGAGTTCTTTCTTGTGCGTTTGCGCCTCTATTCTTGAGGTGCAGGATCGGAAAAGAATGCAATTTTTTGCGCCATGTAGTCCTTACGAGATTCCTTCCAACGTTTCGCAGAATTTTCCCGTATGTCCCCGGGATGTACGTAATGTCCAGCAAGATGGTTCGAACAATGTCCGAAGGTTGTTCTTTGAAAGTGGTATGTAGGTGAGGCATCAGGAATTTCAAACGTAGTGGTGAGAATAAATGACATTCGGGTAGAATATATGGAATCTGATGACGTTTCCATGCGAAGACATTTCAAACTTGTGGGATGTTTAGCTAGGTAAACCACGAGCGTAACAAGGCTTTGTTTTAATAACGGTTTACTGCAACTGGCATTATTTATTTTAAAAATGGCTGTTTCGTATTAGGATTGAAATAAGCGCTATAGCGAAATGGGATTGCTTATTTAACTACTACAGAAAATTGCGAAATTTCTTGCGTTGTGTAGAACTAGGCAGCGTACCTGACAAAAAGTTAACATTCATTTTGCAAGCGTGCCATATTTAGCGTACCGTCTAAAATTAATGATTCGGGCGCAAGGGACCTAGTTGAAACTGCAATAGTGCCAAAAAATTCCCAGTGTTGTGCACACTTAACATGAAAGAGCGGTGACATCTCTGGAGCAGTATAAAAAGACTCAAATTATGGTGCACGTTATTGAGGAAATTAAGACCTACCTCAGATTCTACTTATTATTCCACTATGGGAAGATAGTATCGTCACAGACGATTGACCCCTTACATAACCTATGAACCAGGCCTCGGAAATCATAGAAAGGCTTATTATGCTCGGTGGAACGCCGATTACCCCAACAATATACCTAATGAAACAGAAATTATCTACACGAATGCCTCATGCCTTCCAGAAAGGTCCAACACGGAGATATTTTTTATTCTGAGGACAGGGAATTATTCTCATTCGTTATTACGCAATCTTGCTTGCTGCCTGGAGCAGCCGAAGGGCACGCTATTTCGGAAGCTCTAGCCCAGTATACCCAAGCAGGATCATCGACGAAAGCTATTGACATCTTCACAGATTCGCAGCAAGTGAATAAGACATTCCAAACTAGAGGAAAGCTACGTGCGTACGCCCGGCACATCCTGTACTATGCCACCCAAGTTGAACGATCAGTCCGGGTACGGATTCATTGTGCAAATTAAGGATGCACGATAACTATCTGTATGCGTGTGATATATATATTTTTTGTACATGGAATCCTTAGTTATTTATTTTTTGGACCCCCACCTAGCCTTCGGCTATGGGTTCAACCAGTGGTGATGTTTCTGTATGTTTCACAGTTTGCGAATAAAGAATAAAGAATTGAATTAGATTTCTGGACACACCAACATACTGTGACACGACCGAGTTCATAAACGAGTCTTGCAGCATCATAGCAAGAACCGAGTCAGAGATGACAACTTGAAGCAGGCTGTGCAACGATGACGCAGGCCGAGACCCACGAGGCATCTACCGTCAGAATCTTTAGCGCCGATATAAACTTAGCGCTAAGTTAGAAGAAGCTACAACATACGATGCCCCGCCACCGATATCCATGCGTCCTTACGAGGGCACACTCAGAAGATTGAAAACATGAAGCTTCACAACAATCTTGGTCCTTCACAAGATATACCCTACAAAGTACTCTGACCCAAACGGTGACTGCTGCCATGGACAAGCAACGATGGAGCATATCCTCTGGGATTGCCCTGTTCACGAATCAAGTTGAGCTGCTCTAATGAAAAAAGCTCAACGTACCCTGTCTCACCTACAGCAATACATTTAGGAGACCACCCACTGAATACTCGAAGATGCACTCATCACAGCCAAGCTTCATATGCGCTGCGTTGCCCAGCACACGACGGTTATTTCCTGCTCAGCAATAACAAGCTCAGTTTTGAAATATCACCTGCTTTTTAAAGACGATAGTCTTTCTTGGGGTACTTCGACGCAAAAATTTGGCCTGCCTGCTGGCCTGCCTGCCTTCCTGCCTCCCTGCCTGCCTGCTTGCCTGCCTGCCTGCCTGCCTGTGTCTGTCCTTCTGTCTGTCTGTCTGTCTGTCTGTCTGTCTGTCTGTCTGTCTGTCTGTCTGTCCGCCGTAACAATAAACCAATTGCCGTGCGAATGATATGTAAGTAGTGCTGCTTCAAAATGAACATGATGCTTTTAATAAAGATGATAGTCTTTCTTGGGATACTTTGACGCCAAGGTTTTGATCTGCCTGCCTGTCTGTCTGTCTTTCTATCTGTCTGTCTGTCTCTCTGTCTGTCTGTCTGTCTGCACATTTGTTTGTCTGCCGTAACGTTACCCAAAATGCCGTGCGAATGATATGTAAGTAGTGCTGCTTAAAAAGTCTGTCAGTCTGCACATTTGTTTGTTTGTCTGCCATTGTGTTACCCAAAATGCCGTGCGAATGATATGTAAGTAGTGCTGCTTAAAAAGGAACACGATCCTTTTTAAAGACGATAGTCTTTCTTGGGATACTTTGACGCAAAGATTTTTGTCTTTCTGTCTGTCTGTCTGTCTGTACTTTGTCTGTTTGTCTGGCGTAATGATACCGCAAACGGCTTCAACCGATACCCCAAACGGCCAACCCCGTTCACTGCGACCACCAATATTGCTCAAGTATCACCGTTTATGCTTGTGCGATTGTCAAATAAAAAGCAAATATTGCGCATATCTGAGGCACCATAACAAGATGTCAATATTTTGTGTGTGTGTCTTTATTCTGGAAAAGGCATAGAAAAGCAATTCTAACGACCATAGCGCTTATCACGCCGCACTGACAATGCAACGCGATGCTCTAAAAGGCAAGTGTTTACAACGCTTTGCTAAGACGAAACGGTGGTGGCAGCTGCCCGTCGCTTTGCGTTCTACACCTTATCGCCTACAAGACGGGCGAGTACGCCTTTCTTCACTTTCGAAGATAACTGCCAAATAGCGCTCGTGTCTAACATGCCTCGATGCGCTCGTTCGCCTTCGCTGCACAGATAGAGACCCTCTTACGCAGTGCCTCCAGAATACAATTTATTGATTTTCTGACGCACAACGTCAAACAAATGTTTTGTTTATTCTCTCCAGACGCAAAACTATCGTCTTTCGACGGAATTCGCGATGAAACGTGCAGTACTGGGCCACATTTTTGGTTAGTTGCTTTCCTTTTTATCCTCTTTTTATCTCAAAATGCTTAATCCATCAAACGAGAGCACAATGTATAGAGTAAAATCAATCAATCAGTCAATAAACCAATTTACCAATCACAGTGCACGTGTAAGCTTGCCGTTCAAGCAGCGATGGTGCTTTTTTTCACGACCCTTTATTGGTGCAGAAACACGAAAACAATATTTTAGCATACCTCGTGAGCTCGAAAATTGATGCTCATTTATTCCCCAAAAATTTCCGTATACGTCTGAAAAGCCGTATGTATCGTATTTGGCAAAGTCTCAAGGGCGAAATGCACAATATCCTGCAATTTATCTTGTGCTGCACAATACAAACACGACACCTGAAGCAGGGCCTTTGATATGATGCCACACAGCCCTCTAATGCAGGATTCCGATTGTGGTAGTAGGTTTTAGATAGTTAACGTAAGTCTGGGGTGCTAGAAATAGTATATGCCAATGTTTTCTGATACATCGTTGGCGTGACTTGAAAAAAAAAAGAATTCTTGATTGCACTAAGACACGCATGGCTTGAAACAGTGATACTGAACCTTTTTTTATTCTGATCGCATCTGGATTGTTCGTAGTCCTTTGGTACAGGTTTTTTCTAGGTTTTCTAGGCCGTTGCTAGGCATGTAAGCGGCCGTCTTATACATACGTATTGGTGGTCCTAAGCTCCAAGTGAAATATTCAATTATGACTGAACACGGCAAACGATTGCTTGGCTCCGTTCCACAAATCGCGCTAAGATGCCATAACCAGTGAGATTTCGTTTTTTAACCTTGTATCTACATATGTTATGCATTTGTTATGTTAAACTTTTTTTCAGATAACGCATACTATCACATTACTAAATATCCTTTTCTTGGGTGAGTAGTGGTGGAACCTCCATGTTACGTACTGTACGCTGGGCCAGCCGATATTGGAAAATTCCGGCAGAAAGAGGATTGAGGGGGACCACAGTGAAATTGTTGAACATAAGGCGTGGGTAATGTTTTTTGGGACGATTTCCGCGCGAAGTGTTGCCTTTTAAGGCTTTCACATCTTCCCACGCTGGCCCGACTAAAAATGAGCGAATCGACTACGTGCGTTTCTTTGACATGATCCAAGTGCGCTTTTGTTCTGTAATACCACAAATCCTTTTCTGTGGCAGTAAACAAGTGGTTTTCATCAGTTACAATTTAATTTATGCAATATTTAACGGCGCTTTGTTCCTTTTTTTAGAACTTGTGGAAGTCCTCATACAGCACGGTGGCGGGAAATCATGGTTCAAAGCTGCTGCTAACTGTTGACAAATGTTTATTTTGAGCGAGTCAGAAAACACATTATAATGTTAAATTCACAGTGTAGCGGTTTTATTTACCCCCATGACAGCTACAATCACATTTCTGTATCACTTGGTATCTCGGATCAGTACCCGACTCGGCACCAAGACCGACCCGGTTGTTTAATCACAATCTCTTAGATCGAAAAGGTTTACCCGTAAGAAAAAAGTCAGAAGTACCACAGTAACCACGATGTCATTGGGGGTCATACATTCAAAGTACAACGGTATAAAGGCTTACTCATGGTGTCAGTACATGAGTCTTGATGGACTTGATAATTCAAAACAGGAGCAGAAGCGCTAATGACGGCTAGGCAACGAGAGTGTCAAGCTAGAGCAGCGTGGTTGGCACAAATGTACTTACAAGAAAACAAGGTTTTGTCTTTCATTCCATAAGGTGAAAAGTGCTTACCTTTACCGTAAATTTCGACATGGTGATCTCATTCCCGACAACTTTATTCGTGCTTGGAACTTAGAGACAAACTAAAAGGATAATCGTGTATCTATGAAGTATTGACTCCGCTTTCAAGCAGACACACAAAGTGTCGGATTTCAGGAATTGTCTTCAAGTGCTCGAGTGTGTCTTCTAGTAATGAGCTCAACAACTACACTTGCACAACAACTGTATGTTGGTGTGGTGCGATAAGGAGTATATGCCATGTGATATGTCAATCATAGCAATTTGAAAATGAACTTAGACCACTCGGAAGAATATATAACGTAGCAAGAACTGTTATAGCTTTACGTCAAGCTTCCACCTACCGTTCAACAAAATCTTTTCGAGGCACACTCTGAAATACTCTTTCTTTGTTTTCGGCGGCTCTCACAAAAGGGAAATGGGTGCGTTGCAAACACCGATACACCAGAGTTTCAGCCAGGAACACCACGCAGCAGAGGAGTGCCTGTATTATCCAGAACTGTACGAAGAACCCGACTAGGTCGAACTGAACAGGATCAGCTGCATGTAGTTGTGAGCAGTCAGAATGTTCATCGCGAAGAACTTGGCCCTCTCGAATAGCGTTGAAGAACCTTCTCAATGGCCGATACAGCGCAAGACCTTTATGCATTCGAAACCCACTGAGATGAGATCTATAGTGTTCTTTGAACACCCGGACTTCTCGAACATGATAACGAAACTCGCACTGGTGTGCAAGCGTTTCATAGCAGACACGATCGCGTCTCATAGCGCATCGAAGGCAGCCAGTGATATTGTGCCTCACGAGATCCTTTGGATCTTCACGTTTAAACGCTGCTTGTAGCTTCGAAATCAGTGAGGCTGCTGATGAGGTGTTGTGTCGGAGCTCTTTTTCCATGGCAGTGTTTACAGTTGCACATGGAGCGACTTCGTGCCTGTCTAGGGCATCTTCCAACTTCTGCAGTGTGTCTATTCGGTCGCCGGGTGCTTTAATCGTTACCTTCGACGTGAGTTCACTGCGGAAGTAGGAGGATAGCGGAAGTATCGCTAGGAACCAGAGGTAATACAGTGCCATTCCAGCTATCATTCGGCGTGAGACGTTGCCTGGCAGGGGAGCCGAGGTTGCTAGAACGGAAGCTAAAAGCAGTGTGACTGAGTCGGCGATTCTCACTAAAGGTGGCAGCTGACAATCCTCCATTGTGGCAAGCACTAACGCGACGACCAACAGAAGAGCAAGGGTCGATGCGAAGAGTGGCCAGGAATGGTAGACCACCTCGGAAAGCGTCACGGCACGATTGTCGTTCAATCGGGAATAGAAAGTCTCCTGAACCATCTCAAAATGTGGAATGTCCGCATCAAGAACAATTTCCGCATCTAATTTGGCTGAGAGGAACAGAATGTCCCAGCTGTTATAACGGGTTCCTCTACGTACGCCTCGAAACGTATTAAGATATTGAACGTAGATGGAAACGTTTGTTTGATCCAGACAATCTAGAATGAAGACTAAGCTGGGATGATCGCAGGAATGCCAACCGTCGCCATAGAAAGCGTTGACAACACATCCTACAGTCAACCGCTCCCCAGAAAGGCGTTTGCCCTTGGGGCTGTCTATCCGCAAGTTTGACAGTATTTCTTCGGTTGACGGATTGTGACTTACCGATGACGTGAGAGGCCACACGGCATTTTTTATGTCTGCGCCTTTTAATTCCAGAACTCCAGAAACCTGGCAAGGTGAGAGAGTCAGGTAAATATTTTTGGCGTTAGTGAGGTTCAGTGGGTAAAACGCTGCATAGAGCCAGGATGCACATATCATTGTGCGCTTCGCTGACTGTAAAGTCAAGTCCATGTCTTTAAAGTCACTTATCAGTTCGGCATAAACAACTACGGTTCTCTTGGCTTCCATTCTGTTCTTTTGAAAATAGGTGCCTATACCACTGTGTGGAAGGCGCCATGTAGTCACTGTTCCTTCGAGAAGGCGCGCGAAGGAAGCGTGCGTTTGTTTCCACTGTGTTGCGTACACCACCATAACATCGGCCTTTTTTGTGGAGAGCGATGACAGCGTAGCAGTAGCTTGTCTTTCCCAGTGCACTCCACGGGCCGCGTAAGGTGAAAAGTGAAGTGCCACGAGTACCACTGTGGTCAATGTAGCAAGTGCTGCGTTCGCCATTGCTGAGTTGTCGGCGTTGGATTAGGAGAAGGCTTCGTATCTATATATTCTTCCTCTTTTGACACGCAAATGAATTTGCCGTTCACTTTTTTAAGAAATATGAACTCTGATTTAAAATGCGTCAGTTATCAATTTCTGCCATTACTCCTTCTTATGCGACAACCGCAGGAGAACTGATCTATACGTAATGATGTCTTGAGGTAAGAAACATAACCGAAAACCTGGCCATTTTAGACCTAAGTGGTACAAGATGCGCAAGTGGACAGCCCGCTTGGGAGGCACGTCAACTACCGATCTTGTGATCAGCCCGATTTCTTGCTGGTTGATTACCAAGTGGCTATACCTGATCCAAACGACTCGTGCTCCTTGTCGATACCACGTCGATGTCACTGCAGCCTTTCATGTCGGTGCTATGGCGATCCACGATGGCTTCAATAAAGCGTGCTGAGAACGGCATCTCGATATGACGCATGAGTACTTCCGGCACTAAAAGCCGCCATGGAATGAGGCCTTAGATTATGTTCGTCAGCTCCAAACCGAGGTTTGCCTCTTACGCAAATCGAATTCGCGCAAGAGTCAAAGTCAATCTGGCTCTGTAAGTGATCAGTTGTAGAACACTTTGGCGACGTCATTCATTCAAGTCCGCACGTGCGGTTTCCATTAGAGGCTGGAAGTTTATGAAAGGCTGTGATCCGATCATTACAAAGCGGACAGGCGAGATCAGCCAGCACTCGACTCTACTCTTCGAGTCGGTTAGTGACCACCTGTGCGATGAAAGCATAAAATGATATCCATGTATATGTTATTTGGGCACGCATGAATTATTGATGATACACGTTTGTCATAGGACTGCACATGCACGCAGAATTTTATTACTCGAGTACGAGGTCACAGCAAAAGCTAGGCGAATATAGTGGTAGCTCAGAGATATTTCTATCTGGTTCTTACACCTAACGTTCCGATCGCAATGCGCATAGTGGTAGTGTCTTTCTTGTTGTTGATTCGTGATTACAATCGCATCATGTGTAAACATCTAAACTGATTGTTTTGAGTCAGCTTGATGCAATGTTCAATTTAAAACAGGACAATCACTGACATTTGGTTATTTCTGTGGTTCCCCTGCAAACGCATTTCTGGTGTCCTTTACATCCCTTCACGAGTTTTCTTTTACATTAAATTATTACTATCTGCCAGGTGGTGTTTAAGGATGCCTGATGGAAGGTGGGTTGACAATACACTTGTGCTTGGTAATTCATCTGTCCTGTCTATGGCAATTTGTATTTGTGAGGCAAGTTTGTTACTCTAGTTGCAAGATGTGGCCATATTAGTTCTTCTGTCTTGAATCACGCTTTTTTTAACTAGCCACAGCTTGTGTGTGATAACACCATAATTCCTGGTATTAATGAGCATGACTATATTGTGGCTCATGTTATGCTTGTTTTATTCTCATGGGCGCATAATTGGCCAAGAAAAATGTTTTTTTGCATAAATGAAATTATGCTTCGTTATCAAATGAGCTTGTCAGTGTTACTGCTTAAATTCCGTCGTCTAGCTCTTTCAGTAAATTGCCACCCCCTACGGTGTACATTTTGCTTCCTACAAAAGCACAGTGCTGACAAGCATGTTCTAAGTAGACAGTTGTCTGCTAAAAAACGCAGTGATAAGCCTTTGGTTACTCTGGAAGTCAAACGAACAATTATAAAAGAAACTTTTGTATTAGTGTATTTATCTTGATAAATTGACGCATCTGGAAATGACATCTCGATCCATGCTTCTCCGTCTTCGTGTTCAGGGAAACGGTATAAAGCGAGACCTTTCTGCTCATATTGCAATTCCAATAAGCGAGATAGGTCTGTGCGGACAGTACAACGCTCTGTCCGAATCACTTCCAACCGCTTATGGTGATATGCAGACATCCGGCGGCTTAAGTCGTTGGCAGGAATCAGTATGATAACGGCCTTGCTGACTATCTTCAGGGCATCGGGTAAACCAGCCATGACCACATTGAACAACATTGGAGACAGCTAGCTTAGACACTGCCCTGTGGTAAGCCTCTGGTGATTTTCTTGAGCTACTCCGCACTGTTACCAACGTCATCTGCATCGAGTGATCGCTAAGAAACACATGACGAAAGCGTAAAAGGTGCACTCTTATATCGACACAAAACGACAAATTATTGCGCCGTGAAACACGAAGTCGTACACGCTTTCACCATGTATAAAATGTCTTGTACAATCAATTGTTGCCGAAATTTAGTCGTACGTGCTGGAGGAGCCTTGCCATGCTGTATCTGCCATTTTATTCCAACATGCTCCCGACCACTGGCAAGCATCTCCGTCAATTGTGCTATACACGAGTTTGTGATGCTGGTATTTATGATGCCAGCTATGGGCTGTCCTTACCAGACTTCAGCACGTGCACAACCCAGGTCATTTTTGTGTTTTAAAAAATGTTTCCCCTCATACACGTAGTTAAAAGCTTGAAATGTGCCAGAAGCGTACTGGTCACATCTGCAGGCATGTTTAAAATTATTTAGATCAAAATTCCATCAGGTCTAGGTGCGCAGCGTCGATAGATATTTTGGGGCTGACGTGAGTTCTGGTAACGTCAAAGGTGCGCAGAAGGCAGATGCACAATAAGGTGCGACTGAAGGTGATGGGTCACTTTCTATTCCAGTTATAAGAATGTCAGCAAATTCTTTGGCTAGAGTTGGCGTAGATGTATCCTTGAATATCACAACGACAATGAATGGTCGCAAAGGCTAGGATGCTTTTCCGTCATCATATACCAGTCACCATATCCTTGGCAGTGGAGTAAATGCACTGAAGCTGTTCACAAGCCCTGTTCATTGTTTTCTCCGAAGCTTTTTTTTTGGTGCGTCGCAGTTCTGCATTAGGTCTGCTAAACAGTGCCCTCAAAGCTGGTTCTCCACTTATTCGCAAGCGCTTTTTGGCGGCTTTTCTTCTAGCAGCACACAAACTAGGGCGTTAAGCTCCGGGGCTAATATATGTGCAGATATCCTGACTATGACTGGTGCCATCCGCTTTACTCCCTAACATATCAATATGTCTGCTGATAGGGAAACCTGGATGCTCCCGGTAGCGATCCCAATCAGTTACCTTGCTGCATTTACCTGCCGTCAAATGGTAGCCAGGAAGACTAATTAAATATAGGAAAATGATCGTTTTCTATTCCGTCCGGTACTTTAAAACACGTGAACTGAACATCACTAAAATGCAAAATCAGATCAATACTAGTTGTACACGCTGGGTGTCTAAAGGACGCCACGTTGCCATCATTCGGAATGCATAGGTCTAGCTTATCAGTAACACTTTCCAGATAACATCCACGTGCATTTGACCTCTTGTCACGACGCACATTGAAATCACCATAAGTTTTGCGCGGAACTGGGCAAAAATGACCCAGATCTTCAAAAAACTTCTTCAGTGGGAATTTTTTCTTGAGGAGATGCATACATAGATATAATGCTGATTTACGTTTTACTATCTAAGCCCTGGTCGCATAAACTTCTGTAACATCTGCGCACAAGTCAGCCACATTTAGTGCTACGTGTGCTATCACTCCCGGAATATTGGACGCGAAGCCCACCACCGAAGGCGCAGGCGCTGCAATCGCTGTGACGTGCTGGTTTGGATCATGTGATCTTACTTCGTTCTGGCGAAGGGAAGCAAACGGTGGAGTGTGCCGTTTTTAACGGCGACTTAGCAGTTTAACGGGCCTTTATTGCTTTTCGCTCGCTACAAAGTGCTCGGCTACAAATAATCATCAGCAGCCACCTTCGGCATCAACAAAGTGCGAATAATACCTTTACAGAAATGCAATGGGTACTTCGCTTATCCGCAGATAGACGATTAATGGCCGAGTTGGGGGTGCGCTCTTTCTCAAAAAAAAATGATTGATAGTGTAGTGGACACCATGCGTGTACTAGCATTAGTAGCCCCGAACCACTGTAGAGCGAGTTCTAGAAAGGTGGCTGTTTAGCTAGCGATAAGACAGGTCCTGTACGTCTTGATCAGGCCTGGCGTTTTAAAGCACAGCCCTTGGTGCTCGTTTCTGCGTTGAGTAGTGTCGCAATTGGCGTAAGCGGCATAAGCGATGTAGCGAATGAGGATAATAGAGAGCGAATGCACAGCACTCGAGCCGGGGCAGTTTTTCTGGCAGATTGTGATGACCATTGCATTGCTACTACTGAGGAAATCTAAGACTTGACACATAGCCGAGGTTGCCCAACGTGAAGTTGCGCTCAGCACTGGCTTTAGGCAGTGTTGTAATCACTGGTGAATTTTTAGACGCGAAACAGCTTATTGTTTAGCTCACTACAGTGTGTATTGTTACCCTCCCTGCGCATGCGCAACATCTGGCCCAAGCACTCCAAGAGCTCAATGGCACGCGCTAGCGCATTCTAGGATGTGTAAGGGCAACGCCTCCGAGAAACACTATGCCTAGAACGAAGCTCTCTTAACAATTAAGAGCTTGCTGCCAGCACAAAATCTTGGAGGCCATTCCTCCTACCGCGTGTTGCGACCGTCCGCGCGTGGGACCGCTCGCCTCCGTACCACTCTGTCACGTGACATCACAGCTGCTCGGAGGTAACTTTGAGAGGTAACTTTGAGAGTAAGGCAAGGTATCACCAGAGCCTATTATCTAAGCTGGCAAAGTCTGAGCAAAGCGCGAAAGTGTCTGACGTCTGAGTATCAGTGTGAAGTTTGTGCAAGACTGCGGTACTTGAATGTCACGCCCTGAGGCATTGTCGGAGCGACAATGCCTGAGGCCTGCTCAGTTTGCTGTGCGGTGGTGGAGACTTTCACCTCCTCCGATAAAAGTTCTTGCAAAGTTCATTGTACGTCGTTGGGGGATCCTTGTTGTCCAGAACGTCGTCATCACAACGTTCAGTAGCTACCTGGTGGATGACTCCTCGGGCGGCTCTGAGAGCATTCTCGTTGAGGTTGGACGGAGCGCCCTCGATCTGTACCTTGTGAGCTAGTGACCAGACAAATGTGTGTTGTTGCACCTCCTTAATGCTCAAGATCCGAAAGGTTGATTCCGAGATGGTGCCTCTACCGAATGCTGAGACTGCTGATCTCGACTCACTATATAGTGTTGTTCTCCCACCGTCTAGCAGAGCCAAGGCTATTGCGACCTGTTAGGCAACCTCGGCCGTTGTGGTACGGACCGACGAGGAGTTCGTAACAATGCCTATCGTGATCACCAGTGACTGCAACGAATGCTTTTCCATTCAGGTACCGTGCAGCTTAACGAAACAGCAACTCCAGGCGTGTGCATGGGCACTCTCCAGGAGGGCTTTAGCCCTAGCCCATCGTCTGCCTACATTGTATTCAGGGTGGACATTCCGAGGTATGGGCGCCACGGTAACACGCTCTCTCTGTTCTCGAGGAACGGTGCAGTATAATATGTGATCTGTAAGTAAGCTCTTGAACAAAATGTATATATTGCATCAGTATGCAAATATTTGTCTATAGCACATTGATGTGTGGATAATAAGCATTGTGTATATAACGTGTTTGTACAATCACACCACAACAACTCTTGTGTCACGTCTTTATGGGATGATGATAGAAGATATGCACATAGAATTCACATTTTACCGGATTCAACCGGTGGAGTAAACTCCATAATCATTTACTTTGGAATTTTTTATTGAGAAATATAATTTGCCGGGGTGCATGAAGACTTCAGTGACGTACTTTCGTCACGGAAAAGACGTCGAAAAATACGCACCCTCACAGGACAAAGAAAGGAAGGCTAGTTAATGACAATCGAACCCATGACCCCTGGGTCCGCGACGATAGATGCCAGGCACGCTATGCAGTGCGCCACCAACACACACCTTCTTCGCTTTAAATAATACGCGTTTTATATCTACCGCTGTCTTCTCCCAGCGTTCTTGGTTAAGTGAAGTAGTGCATTGGGACGGTGACTTTCATGTTAGTTCTTTCAGCGCGTCATAGCTAAGCGTCCCCCCGTGCAAGGTGATTGAAATAAAAAATTACGGCATATTCACGGGGTGAATGATGATGAATGGGCAAAGCTCCGGGGGGATTCATCGGTAAACTGTGAATCTTCCGTGTAATTCGCCCAGTCGATCATCATGTAAAGACGTGAGAAACGCTGTGTGTGTATATACACAAATCAACTTTTATTTGTTCTTAGACGATGGATGGCTTGCGATGTCCCTTGCCTCGCGCGCTCGCACATCGGGATTCTGTCTGCGAGCGCGCGCTGCTGCCGCCTTGCGCTCTCTTCGCTGTGCAGCCTTATCCATCCGGCGACTCCGAGCGCGCGCCAACAGCGAACGGATTTTATTACAACGCTTCCCCTAGCGTACGTCGCCGCACTAAATCGAACGATTGCCTTCAACCAATGACACGCGCCATATGTGACATCATTCCTATTTTATAAGATCTCGCGTCTTTCATCAACTACAAGTACCGCTTTCTAGTTTATAACATCTTGCATCTTTTCATCATCAGCTACAAGTACCACCATCTAGTAAACACTACAAGAACTAAACGAGAGGTGGCTACATACAGGAGACGGTACCGCCATCTAGTGAACACTGCAAGAACTAAACTAGAGGTGGCTACATACAGGGGACAGTACCGCCATCTAGTGAACACTGCAAGAACTAAGCTAGAGGTGGCTACATACAGGCTACAGGGGACGCACAGCCCACGCCCTAAGGAGCTTCGCCCCTAAAAAAAAATGTTGGAGTGGAAATCATTGCCCACGAGGAAAGCCACACCGATCGTAAGATGGCAGCTGGGGCAGCCATCTTACTAGCGGCATGAGGAAGTGTTAGTGTTCGGCGATTGAGAAAGGAAAGTTTTATTCACGCAGAACTTGTACATACACAAATAAAACACCGAAAACAAGTAAAGACAGTGTTTACGTCTTACAAGTGAGCACCAAAATCTATTTTATCACTGTGTATCTAAATGACACAAGTTAAAGAAATAAAAGGGATCGAGTAATCACATTTTACAGAATACCAAGTGCGCATGCGTAAAGGAATGGGCGCATTGCTATAGCGAAAAAAAAACTGGGAACTTCAGCTGTCCCTCCCTTTCTCGGAAGAAAAGTGTGTGCCACAGTCGAAGGAAAGCCTCCTTGTCGTGTGTTTTCAACTGTTGATAAAGGCGATTCCACACAATGAGCCGTTTTTTCTGGAATGTGGGATGATGATGATGATGATTTTTATTGCTTTCATATCTTATACATAATAAGCACAAACTGGATGGTCCCATAGCCAAAGGCTAGTGCGGGTCCCATAGAAAGTATACATAACTGAAACTGAAATAGTTGTAAATAAAAATAAACAGAAGTAAACAATTCAATTTGATAATATACAAGAAGTAATGTTTATCTGCTAAGAATAGGCGCCTCTGTGAGGCTTGTGCCGTACTTCCGCTAAACAGCGTCGCCGCCACAGTACGTAAAATGTCCCTGTAAAAACCTGTCTTGCAAAAAGCCTACGTGTTTAGAGAAACATATTCTCACGAACAGTGAACATCAGTTACAATCCAAGAGAACATCGCGACGGAACACAACATTCACAGACACAACGAAAGTTGTTTACAAAAAGATATGTTTGCATATGTACATGGAACACAACACACACAGATACACAAGAATTGTTACAAAAAGATATGTTTACATATACACAATACATGGTAAACGAAGAACACACAAATGAAATATAAAGACCTATATGTTAGGTATTTACATAGTATTTACAAGATATTTGTGTGAGCAGTAAACAAAAGTTGACCTACCAAAATCAGGCAGGCCTGAAAATAAGCTTTACTCGTCTCTCACAGCCGAACACATAAGGGCAGGACCAGTGTCGAAAAAATTCCTCATCACCCAGAAAGAAGAGTTCCTCCGACAAAACAGGCAGTATTTCTTTGTACAGTCGCTCCAAAATCGGGAAAAAAGCATGGTGGTGGCGACCTGTTGCAACACCCTCACAGCGATTACGCCAAAGAAAGTACAGGCACCAGTAACATTGAAAAGGTTGGCGAAGCGGCCTCAAATACAACGTCCAGAAGAAACAAAGTGGTTTACTCTGAGGCCGCAAAATCCAACATGCACAGCCCTCCAGAAAACACGAGCAACGATGCATTGTCTTAGAACATGCTGTATTTGTTTCCCGTAGGGAGCAGTTCAGACATGTTGCTGACTGGAACAATTTTTATCTTTCGGGATGTCAAGGGTAGGAAGAACGCCCCACCCCAGCCGTCGCATGAAGTCCCGGAGGTGGCCAGGCAGAAATGATTCCATCAGCGTGCTCCAAGACACACGACTAGAGTGGTTGTGGCGTGCTGGAGAAACTAACGGGAGCAACAAAGCGGTTGTTGTGTCAACGATAGGATTGTTTAACACATCTACCTCAGGGAAAGTCGACTGGATATGACGAAAAAAACGTGACAGCTGTTGCATAAAACAAAGGAAGTATTACTGATTGTGGGGCCCGATTAAGGTGCACCTTAGGCAATAAATACTGAAGGTGAGTGCCTAGAAAATATTATGCCATAGTTCGCGCGGGGGATTCCTCTCCTTGTACGAGGCGCAACAGAAAGCGCAGGGCCAATAGCCGGCAGCGTATTGATACCGAAAGGAAAGCAAAACATTCCTGGGAACGCTGCTGTCCTAACGCCACACGAGGAACCAACTCAGTGCCACCGGACCAAAAGAAAGAACACAAGGCAGACTGCAATGACCTCACGATGTGTAAAGGCAGCTGCTACACGTGAGAAAGGTACCAATACGACCGCAGAACACAGTCTGCAAAGAAGGGGGAAATCGAACTCCCGGTGTTTTCAATTTTTCGTTTTACTTCATCGAGGGCGTTTGACCAAACGGAGTTACAAACGCCGTAGTGGCTGTTTAGAATTCCTAAAATGCGAAGAGACGCAGTCGGCTGAAGAAGAGATGTGGAGCTAAGGCTGGAGTTTGGAAAGCCGATAAACAAATACCGGAATTTTGAGAGGTTTATCGAGGCACCTGAAATGTCACCACACTGAAAGAATAAACACAGGCTATGTGAGAGACTATCTTCATCTGAAAGGTAAATGGTTATGTCATCAGCAAAAGCTGTGACTTTCACGGCATTGCTGCCCATATGCGCAAGACCCCGGACATGTGAATTCGCTTCTAGAGCACACACACAAACACACAAAAAAATGGCAGGATATCCACGGAGTAAATGATGGAGAGTGGGGCGAAGCATTCGTCCGTCCAATCGTTCTTGCTTCCGTTCGTCCATGCGTCCGTCTGTGTGACCGTCCATGCGTCCATCCGCCCGTCCGTGCGTGCGTCTGTTCGTGCGTCCACCCCCGCGTTCGTTCATGGGTCCATCCATGCATCTGTCTCTGTGTCCGTTCGTCCATCTATTCAACACTCCAAGTACCACCATCTCGCGTCTTTTCATCATATATTGGATGGATGGATGGATGGATATGGCTGTACCCTTTAGATCGGGCGGTGGCTAGCGCCACCAAGCCGTAATACTTAATGAACCCAAAACTATATTTATTTATTATTTCCTTAAAAAGTGAGTTTGAGGATTCGTACTTTGCAGTGAAGAGTTTAATTTTCACTCGTGCCTTGACTCTAGCCACCAATCAGATAACCTCCTTCTAGTTAAGTCTACTTGCTTAAAGTCTATTTTGCCCTCCTGGTCCCTAAATCCCAGTGCTTTGAAAAACTCTGCGCCATCATCCTGAACTATAGAGTGAAGCCCTTTACACAACGTTATCAAGTGTTCGGCAGTTTCTTCTTCCTCTCGACACGCACTGCATACTGTGTCTACCCCTTTGTATTTGGCCCGATATGTCTTGGTTCGCAGTACTCCCGTCCTTGCCTCAAACAGTAGAGAACTACCCCGAGTATTATCATAGATCCTTTCTTTGGCAATTTCCTGCTTAAAAGTTCGATAGACCTCTAGTGCGGACTTCTTAATCATGCCCATTTTCCACATGTCAGTCTCCGTTTCTTTCACTTTCTTCTTAACCGATAGTTCTTTTTGGTTTGGCCACCTGCTGTTTTCTAAGTACCAGTCAACTTCCTGGTTCGCTTCCTCCATTTTGTATCGACATTATTTATGTACAAGTAGCTGAAAACCTTCCTAGCCCTACGCTCCTCCTTCATTTCTCTCAATCGCTTCTCAAATGTTATTTGCTTCTAGCTTCCCTGACCTCAAATGACGTCCATCCCATATCACCTTGTACTCCCTGATTTGGTGTATTCCCGTGAGCTCCTAAAGCAAGCCTACCTATTCCACGTTGCTTAATTTCTAATCTTGCTTGAACTTCTAATCTCATGCACAAGACTGCATTGCCGAATGTCAGGCCAGGAACCGTGACCCCTTTCCATATTCCTCTCACAACATCATACCTATTGTAATTCCACAGTGCCCTATTTTCCATCACTGCTGCATTCCTCCTACCTTTAGTCGTCACGTATATTTCGTGTTCCCTCAGGTACTCGGTCCCATTGCTTATCCATACGCCCAGATATTTGTATTTATCTGTTATCTCTTGCGTGACCTCCTGTATCCTAAGCTCACTACCTTGTTGTCATTAAAAATCATGACTGCTGATTTTTCCTTACTGAATCTAAAATCTAACATATCTCCTTCATTACCGCAGATGTCCATCAATCTCTGCAAATCTTACTTGTTGTTGGCCATTAGCACTATATAACCTGCATACAATAATGCTGGTAGTGCCTGATCAATAAGCTTTCCTTGTTTGACTAAAGAGAGGTTGAAGCCCAGTCCACTTCCCTCTAATTTTGCCTCTAATCCTTGTTGGTACATCATGAATAATAAGGGTGACAGGGGGCACCCCTGTCTAAGCCCCCGTTTTACCTCTACAGGCTTGGATACCTGTTTTTCCCACTTTATAACTACCTTGTTACCTTTATAGATACCCTTTAAAAGATTAGTGACTACATGTTCCATGCCTGGTGTGTCCAGTATTCCCCACAATTCCTCTTGAACCACGCTATTGTACGCTCCCTTGATATCCAAGAATGCCAGCCACAGGGGCCTGTGTTCCGTTTCTGCTATTTCGATGCACTGCGTCAGTGAGAACAGATTGTCTTCCAACATCCTGTGTTTCCGAAACCCATTCTGCAGCTCCCCCAGCACCCCCTCATCTTCTATCCATGCCTGCAGTCTTTCCTTTATAATCTGCATCGCCAGCCTGTAGAGCACTGATGTCACTGTTATAGGACGGTAGTTATTTATGTCAGCTTTGTCGCCCTTTTCTTTATAGATCATGCTCATCCTGCAAAGTTTCCATCCATCGGGAACTTCACCATCGATTATTATTTTGCTCACTGCCTCTCTCAAAGCCTGCTTAGACTTCGGACCTAATGTATCTATCAGCCTAATTGGAATGCCATCTGGGCCTGTTGATGTACTACTAGGAAGCCTTTTCTCAGCCCTTTCCCACTCTCGTTGTGAAAATGGAGCCATTGCACCACTTGATTCGTCCTTGTCTATTGTGGTGCATAAAGTACTTCTTTGTTGAAATTTTTCTGTCACCCTTGTTCTTATATATTCAATAGCTTCGTCCCCTTCTAGCCTTGCACCTTGGGCTGTATTCCCCATATAGAAGCACCGCCATCCAGCGGACATTCCAAGGACTTAACAAGAGGTGGCACACGTACACTTCCTTACAGCTTGCGCTTCGGGTCTACTTCCCACCTTTAATCACCTCGAGTTCATTCATGGTATATACTAGTCCTTTGCATTCGTGGTACTGTGGCTCAACGCTCGCTAAACCTTTCTAAAACTAAGGAGGTTACGCCCAGGAAGTATAACGTAGCAACTCTTTCTTGTGAGATAGTGCTCAATGTACATGCCAATGGCTGCTAATGGGGGTCGCAGCGTGCGCGTTAACTAAAAGCCGAATGCTCCTGTCTCTCATTTCACATTAGCAGCCAATGGCTTGTACATTGAGCACTATTTTATAATGTTCAACAACGCACAAATGAAATCTCTCACTGGCACTACCTTGGAGGTCAAAATGCTATACTTGTTACATACTACAACGTCTACGAGGGATGAACAGGTGTCACTATACAGAGCTTCGCTCCTAAAACGGCTCAAGGCTCAGGACAAATACAACAGGAGACAATGGGCATCTCTGACGGGCCCCACGTGTAAAAGAAATGGCAGCCCTCTCTCTACATTCCAGAACTAGTGTGCTTTTTATACCAGAGTAGGTATGTCTAAGCAATTCCACAAAAGTACCTTGAAAACAAAGCACTGTGAGCTCTTTAAAGATATACGTGTGCTCTAGTCGGCGAAATTCTTTCTCTTGGTCGAAAGACAAAAGGAGACCACGCCTAGATTGCAACAGAGTGAGGGCTAATATACCTCGGGTGGTAAAGGACAAGCTGTGTATTCGTCGTCCAGGTATAGATGAAGCCTGGTGATTACCCACCAGGGTGTTAAACAGAGCCCTTAAACGTTGAACGATCACCGTCACGAATATCTTACAGCCAGCGTTAAGAAGCGTGATAGATCTTCAATCTTCAGGATTAAAAGAGGAAGCATCACCTTTCGGAATAAGCACAATGCGTCCATCTAAAAAAACTTGATGGAAAGTCATCATCCTCGATACATTGCCGAATAACCGCGGCGAAGGCAGTACCAAGCTCATTCCAAAATGAAAAGTAAAATTCAACTGGAAAACTGTCTGGCCCAGGGGCTGTCTCCCGTATCATAGATTGTAGTGCTGCCTTTGCCTCTTTGACTGATGGAGGGACGTGCAGAGAATCAGCAGCTTGTTGAGGAACGCAAGGCAAACCTCTAAGCATAGGCGGTATTATATTTATTTATTTTTATTTAGAAATACTGTCACCACTCTAGTGAGGGTCATTACAGGAAAGGTACGACACACTGTACAAACAAATTGGGGATATAACTATACATCTCCCAATCACAAATCAGGTATAGATATATACAAATCCGTGATGTCTCTGCATTCCAAACGAAAAACGAAAAACACACCCTGATTCGCAATGCAATGAATAACAATCGCAATAATATTTACAATAAATCACAAAATATTAAATCAAGTAAATGCACAAATTCATTAACGTCACCCGCATTGACTATGTTACTCGTTAACGCATTCCAATCTTCAATGACATCGGGGAAGAAAGTATGACGGCACACCTGTGTTCGTTCAAAATAAGGGTGCAGTACTCGTGTATGGTTGGCCCTCTCACTTCGTTTCTCAGGTTGTTCTATGTAGTCATTTCTGTTCATTTTAAACAAACCATCTAATAATTGAAAAAGAAACTTGAATCTATTTTTGCGTCTGTGCTTGTGGAGCGTCTCCAGATCACATAGCTGTAGCATTTCTGTGTCTGAGCCGTTCTGCTTATATCTCGAGCATATAAAGCGAGCTGCAAGCCGTTGTATGCGTTCAGGTTTGTTTACAAGCACTTTTTGGTGCGGATACCAGACAATACTGGGACATTCCAGTATCGGCCGTATGAAAGTTTTAAAAGCAAGAAGTTTTACGTCCTTACTAGCACCCTGCAGTTTTTTTCCTAATATGTACAATTTTCGGGAGGCCCTAGAGCAAACATTATCAATATGTGTGTGCCACTTTAGGTTATGCGTTATTGTGAGACCTAGGTACTTAAACGCGTTAACTGTCAACAAGGTGTTATTCTCGACACAGTATTCAAAAGGAATTATCCTTTTTTTCCCTAGAATTGTGGGGGACGGTAGATTTTGAATAATTGATTTCCGTTCCCGAAGCTTCACACCATGAGTGTAATTCCTTTAGATATTCGGCAATGTTCAATTGGTCCTTCCTACCAGTCACTCGTGCGTAAATTCAACAATCATCAGCAAACAGTTTGAGCATAACATGGGGTTTTGCTATATCTTCGATATCATTGACATATATCAGAAACAATAAGGCCATAAGAACCGAGCCTTGTGGAACCCCAGAAAACACTTCTAGTGAGCTAGACACAGGCTTATCAATTTTCACGAATTGCTTCCTGTCATTTAGGTAGGCTTCAATCCAATTAAGTAAAAGTTGACTTAGTCCAGCGCAGTGAAGCTTATAGAGCAATCTGTCCTGAGGAACCTTATTGAAGGCCTTAGCGAAATCTATGCAGAAGACATCAATTTGTTCATTCATATCTAAAGCTGTCGCGAAGTCTTGAATAATTTCTATAAGCTGTGTTGTAGTCAAAACTTTACTCCTAAAGCCATGCTGATAAGATAACAGTAATTTCTATTTTCTAGGAATGTGATGACAAGCTTGACAATGACATGTTCCAATATTTTGCAGCAGATAGATGTGAGTGATACGGGACGGTGATTATTGGCGGACAACCGATCACCACTCTAAGACACAGGGACAACTACAGCTGTGCGCCAGTCCGATGGCACTGAACTAGTACAAATATATTTTTGAAAAATAACTTCTAAGTAGTAAGATATCCACTCCGGATAACGCTGTCTCCGCATGACATGCGTGTCAGGATTATCATGTTTGTACCAGTCATATATTTCGTCATCTATTGCCGTCACGTCACATCAAATTTGGTATAAGTAAAGCAAGCGAAACAGCCGCGAGTGCATCATGAATGGCCCAATATACTATGATGTAGCGCTGACGTGCGCGCACGCTGGGCACAGCGACGCTACGTTAGCAAAACGCGAGCATTCTATGTCAGGCGCGACCAGCATCCGTGTGCTCGGCCCGACGGCAACTGGCGCGAAACGCGACATGCTGCCTTTCGCGCCAGTGCGTTATCCAGACAACACTGCGTGTCCCTCATTTCGTGACAGAGGGAAACCGGACGCGCTGGAACACGCATGCGTCAAAACAACGCAGCGCGGCGCGTGCCTGCGAGTATATGGCAGGACCGGCGCCTGGCGTGGCAACGCCGACGTGACGCTACAAAATGAACGCTGGTGAGCACGCGCAGCGCGTCTCGTCTAAATGTTTGGTGCAATGACTGTGGCATGTAGTCATGTTCTCACATGACCCGCATCTCATTATCATGTTTGCACTAGTCACATGCCTTCGTCATCCATTGGCGTCACGTAATACCAAATTTGGCATTTGTTAACCTAGCGGAACGGCCGCGAGCGCATCATGAGTGTGGCATGTAGTCATGTTGTCACACGACACGCATGTCGTGATTATAATGTTGGGATGTATCATTCACCCATGTCGCCCGTTCGCGTCGCGTAATATCGAGTTTGGTACATGTGAAACTAGCGAAACAGTCGCGAGCGCATCATGAGCGTGGCATGTTAGTCATGTTGTTACATGACACGCATGTCATGACTTTCATGTTAGGGTCTGTCGCTTGCGTTCGCCATGCAATCATGCCATACCACACGAGTTTTGCAATATGCCATGGGAACGAAACCACCGCAATAACTGCAGGACCATGAAAGGTGAATTATGATATTTATGACATACATGTCATGATTTTCATGTTATGACAAGTCAAGTACGTTCTTCATACAGTCATGTTATGCCATACCATATTTGCTATTGATACCATTATCGAAACGGCCAAGAGAGCTAAAAGTCGTACGCGGCTAGATAGATAGATAGATAGATAGATAGATAGATAGATAGATAGATAGATAGATAGATAGATAGATAGATAGATGCGCTCAAAGTCGCCGAAGTTCGCTTAGAAATGCTTCTCATTTAAAAGCTGGCTTCACGCTTGCTTGCAAAGCATTGATGGAGCTTCCACTCTAGAGAGAATGAGAGAGAGAGAGAGAAAACATTTATTGAGTAAAGCTTGTCAGAGAAGGTGGGAGGGTCCCTTATTTCAGGAACCCTCTGGCCTGGACAGCCCGCTGGTCTCGAGTGACGAGTTGACGCTGGTAGACCAGGTCTGGCTGGGAAATTGCAGCATCCAACGCTTCAATGAGGAGGTCTTGGCCCACATCTGGTGCAGCTGCCTGTAGCCTTGGGACGCTTACTTTGCACTGTTGTAGGAGGTGCGCCAGAGTGTCTGCCCCATAGCAGTGAGGAGAGATGTAGCTATGCAACGTTGGCCTCATACGGTGCGATATACGCCGTGGGGGAACTTGTTGCTTTAAAGGCTCCTGTAGTCGGTGCCTTTGTCTCTTCTGAGTTTCGGATGTTGCGGAGGGTATGACGTACGTTCGAGCCGATTATGTTGCAGTAAATCAGGATAAGTTACCGGTAAGGGTTCTCTTTCTTCTGCTTCTGTGTTTGAGTGGGAGGTCTATCGGATCCCGTACGGCGATGCCTGGTTTACGCATTCGCGGGCTGCGGTGTTTGCCACTTCATTTCCCTCGAGACCTTCAGGACCCGAACCCACACGATGCATGTGTAGGGGGCAGGATTGTCCACGCGTTTAAGTAAATTAATCGCCACAGTGGAGACCCCGCCTTTCAGGTAGTTCCGTGCCGCTGTTTGTGAGTCGGTAAAGACCCCAATGTAATGCTCAATCTTCTGGGTGGCGAGTGCTATAGCAGCCCCTTCAGCTGTTTCCGCGCGTATGACGAGGATGGTAGCCGATTCCAGTACCGTGAGCTTGTAATCTGTGATGGTAATCGCGAAGGCTTTACGTCCCGGATACTTGGCTTTTTATGCAGCAATATTTTTGCCGTTCAGAGCGTTTCCAATAAAAAATCGGCTGATCCCATGTATACAGTGCGAATCGACGATATGCGAAACACAAATGTGGAATGGTTATATGGCACGTTAAAAGCAGCTCAACGTTACGAGGCGGACGTGAATCATGCCGTTCTAGACTTCTATTTGATGATTATCATGTTTGGACGTATCATTTGCCTTCGTTGTTCATTCACGTCCTGTAAAACCAAATTTGGTATATGTGGAGATTTCCAAACGGACGTGACCACCCTATCAGCCTTGCATGTAGTCATGTGTTACAACACACGCGTATCATGATTACGATATTTGGACGTGTCATATACGTTCGTCTACCGTTCTCATCACGTGTTACCAAATTCGGTATATTTGAAACGACCGACAAGCACCATGAGCGTAGCATGTAGTCATGTTTTACACAATACGTATGTCATCATTATCATGTTTGCATGTGTCGTTTACCTTTGCCGTCCGTTCGCGTCACGTAATGGCAAATTTGGTATATGAGAAGCTAGTGAAACTGCCGCGAGCGCATCATGAGCGTGGCATGTAGTCGTGTTCTTACATGACACGCATCTTATCATTATCTTGTTTGCAGCAATCATATATCTTCGTCATCCACTCACGTCCTGTAATAACAAATTTGGTATGTGTGAAGCTAGCGAACGATCGCGAAAGCACTATGAACGTTGCAGGTTGTCATGATTTACATGAGACGGATATCGTGATTATCATGTTTGCACGTGTCATTTACCTTTGCCGTCCGTTCGCATCACGCAATGCCAAATTTGGTATATGTGAATACAGTGAAACGGCCGCGACTGCATCATGAGCGTGGCATGTAGTCATGTTCTTACATGACACGCAGACCCGCCGCAGTGGTATAGTGGCTAAGGTACTCGGCTGCTGACCCGCAGGTCACAGCATGAAATCCCGATTGCGGCAGCTGCACTTTCGATGGAGGCGACAATGCTGTAGGCCCATGAGCTCAGATTTGGGTGCACGTTAAAGAAACCCAAGTGGTCAAAATTTCTGGACCCCTCGACTACTGCGTCTCTCATAATCAAATGGTGGCTTTTGTACGTTCAACCTCGCATATAAATTACATGACACGCATCTCATGATTAGCGCGCTTGCATCAGTCATATGCCTTCGTAATCCAGTCATAAAGTAACATACTATGTTATTCCATGATCCAGTTATGTCCCGTAATACCACATTTGGTATATGCGAAGCTAGATAAATGGCCGCGAGCGCATCATGAGCATAGCGTGTAGCCATGTTCTTACGAGACACGCATATTATGATTATCACGTTTGCACCAGTCATATACCTTCGCATCCATTCACTTCGCGTAGTACCAAATTTGGTGCATGTGAAGCTAGCGAAATGAGCCTGAGTGCTGCATAAGCGTGGCGTGTAGTCACGACTTACATGACATGCATGCCATGATTTACACTCTAGGGTCTGTCGCTGATATTTGCCATGCAGTTAGGTCATATATTATCAGTTTTGGATTATGCCATGAAAGAAACCACCACAAGAGCAGCACCATGAAATTTAAATCATGACATTCATGACATACATGTCATGATTCCTTTGATGTTATGACTGGTGACTTATGCTCGTCATACAACAAGTTCAAGTCAGACCGATTTCGGTATCGATACCATTTGCTAAGGCACGTTGCCGGGCTAGTTGATTGGGGTTCATCATTTATATGTGTACAGCGAACCACGATAATGACACAAAACAGAGACACACATACACACAGCGCTATGTATGTTTCTGTGTCGATCTTTTTGTGTCCTTGTCGTGGTGCGCTATACCCATATAAACGATCAGTACCATGAAGTAAACGGCCAGGAGAGCTAAATGTCGTAGGTGGCTAGACAGATAAATAGATAGATAAATTGATAGAAAAATACATAGATAAATAGATATATAATTAGATAAATAGATAGATAGATAGATAGATAGATATATACGCTCGAACTCACCGAAGGTTGCTAAGAAATACTTCACATTTAAAAGGAGTGCAATTTCGTCAACAGCCTCAGTCACCCTCACTCATAGCACCCATTCATCTATACCGAAAATAACTCTGACGCCCGTTAGTATTCCTTGTAGTTTTGCGCGTTCCCCACTCACGCTTGCCCCGCGAATAATCGTGACCGGCTAAAGGTAAGACACGAAGTGCGTTGCGTTTCCCTCTAGTCGGGCAGTGGTGTTCTATAACTCCAACGTGCCATGAGTAGTCGACTGTAGTTCAAGTTTGGCGTCCAGTCAGGCACGCTCTCTGGATGTCACATCGCTTTCTCTGGTTCTTATGTCACCGTTAACTACTACGGCAAGCATCTTGAGCGCAACGGTTTGTTTAATCAATAATGACAGACGTCAGTCGACGGGTTGGATATATATGTATCGATAAGCGTCAACGTATATGCACCGTTTCTAGGTGGTTCTTTAAACACGAATATACATTGCGCAAGCACTCCTAAATCAATAAGATGTATATAGTTATAGGTTCTGCAAGGACACGTTTTACTTTTGTGTTTTACCAATTCTTATGACGGACGTATAAATTATGCTTTCTTGTGTTCAGGGTAAACAAGGGTGAACTTACTAAATAGCGTCATTCTTAAGTGCTTCTGAACCACTAGGATAAATATATAACATAACGACATCGTCCAAAAGGTGAAGGTTACGCTTCTACGTTGTCTTCAAAGAGAGATTCACAACTAAATCTGTGAAATACCATTGCTTGATTTCATCCGGCGCTTATGAACGGCAAACTTGTGTGCTGCGAGCACCGGTACATCAGAATTTCTGCTAGGAACACCATGAAGCTGAATAGTACCTGGATTATCCAGAACTGCGCGAAGAATCCGAAGAATTCGAACTGGAGAGGCTTGGCTGCTTGAACGTCTAAGCAATCGGAATGATCATCTCGAACCACTTCGCTCTCTTGAATAGCGTTAAAAAACCTCCTTAACGGGCGATACACTGCCAGACCTTTATGCATGAGAAAGCCACTTATATGTGCTCTATAGTGTTCCTTGAACGCTCGGACTTCTGGGAAATGATTACGCTGACTTGCACGAATGTGCAAGCGTTTCGTAGCAGACACGATCGCGTCTCATAGAGCATCGAAGGCAGTCGATGATATCGTACCTCACGAGCTCCTTTGGATCTCCACGTTTAAACGCTGCTTGTAGCTTGGACATCAGTGAGGCTGCCGACAAGCTGTTCTGTCTCAGCTCTTGTTCTATGGCAGTGTTTAAAGTAGCACATGGTGCGACCTCGTTTCTGTCTAGTGCATCTTCCAACTTTCGCAGTGTGTCTATTCGGTCGCCGGGTGCTTTAACCGTGATCTTCGACGTGAACTCACTGCGGAAGTACGAGGACAGAGGGAGTATCGGAAGGAACCACAGGAAGTAGAGTGCCACTGCGATGACAGCTCGGCGTGAGATGGGGCCCAGCAGAGGAACCGAGGTTGCAAGAACGGCAGCTAGCAGCAGCGTGACGGTATCGGCCATTCTCTGATAGGTTGGCAGCTGACGGTCCTCTATTTTGGCTAGCACCAGCGCGGCGACTAACAGAAGAGCAAGGGTGGACGCGAAGAGTGGCCAGGAACCGTAGACTACCTCAGAGAGCATGATGACACGATCGTCATTGATTCGAGAATAGAAAGTTTCGTGAATGAAAGCATTATGTGGAATGTCTGCATCGAGAACATTCTCCTCCTTTAATCTGGTAGAAAGAAACACAATGTCCCAGTTGTTATAAACAATTCTCTCTGCCCGCTGCCAAGCATAGGAGTATACAGAATATTCAGAGAAATGTTCGTTTGTCGCAGACACCCGAGGAAAAACTCGATGATCTTATGGTCACAAGAGTGATTTCCACCACCATAGTAACGGCCAATAAGGCAGCCTACTGTCAACCGCTGACCAGAAAGGCGTTTCTCATTAGGGCTCTCTATTCTCAACTTCGATCGTATTTCTTCCATTGACGGATTATGACTCACCGATGACGTCAGGGGTAACACGATGCTTTGAATGAAAGTACCGTTCATCTGCAGGATACCGGCAACTTGACACGCTGTGAGACGCGAGCTGGAGTCAATTTGACGAGGCCGGTTCACGTGTTTGAACATGACATAGAGCCAGGACACGCACATTCGTCTAAGCCCCTTCGAGTTAAGAGTGTGAAACATGCGTTCGAGGTGAGATAATGGATCAACATCCACCACCACAGTTCTTCTGCCTTCGATTCGGTTCTTCAGTATGTAAGAATGCAGTCCTGTGTTCGCGAGGCTCCATGTTGTAACCGTTCCTTCGAATAGGCGCAAGAAGACAGCGTGCTGTTCTTTCCAGTGTTTATCAGTCACCAGCAATACATCGGATCTTTTTGCGGACAGAGATGAGAGCGTAGAACTCTCTTGGTTTTTCAAGTGCCCTCTTGTAGCAACAGCAGGGAAAACCCGAAGCGTCACGAGCACCACTGCCGTCATAATGACGGCAGAGAGCACGGCGTTGACCATTGCAGTGTTGTCGGTGTTCGATCTGGGAGAAAGCTGCTTAAATAGGTCCTTTTTGACTGCTGCGAAAATAGCTCTGACGTTCACTCAATCTAAGATCAAGATCTATCAACTGTTCATTGAAGTACGCCAGTGAACTTTTTCTGCGGCGACTCCGTCTATGGGACCAGGGCAGCAGAACTTTGCCACACGCAACAACGTTTTCCGACAAGAAGATTGAGTTATGCCTTGGTGCAAGACGTCCGGTTGCTCTCTACAAGACATGAAATTTATAGGAGCCGCTCGAGTGAAGAGTCGGCATGGGAAGCACGTCAACCACCAATCTCGTCAACAGTGATCTTTTTCGCAGATTGACAACCAAGGAGAAAGTGTAAGTACAGTACCACACGGCTCGTGATCCGTGACGGTATTCTGTGAAGTTTCAAAATATTGTTGCACCCTTTCAAGTGAGCGCTGTGCCATTTCATGCAGGCTTTATTGATTCTTGCTTGAAGCGTTTTTTTATACGGCACGTGAGTACTTCTGAACAAGAAGTGGCCATGAGTGATTGTATTTGTTTCTGCAGTTAGCTAAATGCACTTGACGCAAGACTCAATGATAGTCTATCCCCTGTGAGTGATAAATTGTAGAATACTTAAGCAACATCAATTACGTGTGGCCACGTGGATTACATTAGAGGCCGAAAAGTAATCAGAAGTGTGAGATGATTCCCTTGACAAAACGGGCAGGTGAGCTCAACGGCACTTCGTTTCTACTATTCGAGCCTGTTGATGACCACCTGCCCCGTGAAACATGAAACGCCATCGGTGCGCATCTCGTTATTTCGGTACGAATGATTACTGGGGATACGCGGTGTAGCAGTGAAATGCACACGTCTCGCACAATTCTTAAACCTCGACTACGGAACCGCAGCAGAAGCTTTGTGAACGATGATAGAGCTATGCATCGATTATTAAAGTTTCATGTTTCACTTGATCGCTTCGCTTGTGTAAGTTTTCGTTCTTGGGTCCCTGTATGACGGCCCAATAAGTTGAACCACGGATCACCCTGAAAGCGTCCTATCAATCAATATCGTGCTTCTTTTCAAGTGGCGTCTGATTGTCTAATGCGTGCCCTGATTCATCATTACAGTTCTTTACTTGCCCCGGCTTACGAGATCTGCTTTTGTTATTCTGTAATCACTGCAGCATATTCCCAGCCGACCCGGCTACACAGGCGTATCGAATGAACGTTTCAGCCAATCGAATCGGTCCATCGTGGTACACGCGTGTCCGAGAAAACTGATTCATGCGAAAGCAACATCATGTGCTTGGGAGCTGCGTTAAGGTCTTAGGAGGAGAGGTGATCATGAAGACACTTAAATTGCAGAGACGAGTGCAGCTAGGTTTGCCTTCTCGTTTTGTAATGGGCTCTTCGCAAACATTCTGCTCTCTCTAATGGAAGCCACGTGGGCACACATGAGTGAGTCACCTTGCCTAAAAATGCTCGGCAGCTCACGCTTAGTGGGCTGGATTAACTTTAGATCTCACGCCAAATCATTCAAAGAAAACCGCAGACACGAAACGGCCAACAACCATGGTATTTTTTTATTCTCGAAGGACCAACGCACCATGTCGAGAGAACGCTCAAAGTAGGTTTCAGAAAAGGTTTCACGAATTGACATTGCTTTCACAGACTTTTGTTTAACTCTCATGAGATGTCGACGTGAAATACAAGCTGTGTAGTACAGGAATGATATTTCTCCTTCATAACGGTTTTCGTGAAAGCCGGCCTATAGGAAGATAGGTAAAGTCTTTCCCACGCAGGCTGCTCACTAACATGCATTGTATAACGGTGTGTTGTTCAGAAGCAAGCAAGTGCATTAGTGCTGGTGCTACAGTGCAAGTGCATTAGTGCAAGTGCTACAGTGCATTACTCAAAGTTCTTACTGCAAAACATCAAATCGTATTTGTCGGTTCTGCTGGTGTAGATACAGTGAAGGCGTGATGTCGAGAAATCGTGGTCGACACACTGTAAAAGATGACTGTTCTTCAGACAAAAAGAAGGGCAACTAAAAAATTGGCCCCGTATCTGCATATAATCTGCAAAAGTCGTTGAAAGACTGTAATCTTGTGTGTGGAGATAGTAAACAAAACATCTATTTGATGTTCTGCACAAGAAAATTGGTGAATCTTATTTTTGAGGCGCTACGTTAGAGAGCCTCGAGCGTGCAGCGAAGGCGAGCGCATTAAGTCACGTCACACGAATGAGCGCATCAAGTCACGTCACACGTGAGACATGAGCGCCATCTGGCAGGTTTCTTGGAAAACGAAGCGCGTGGCTCTGAGACGGGTGCACGCCACAGAGGTGACAAAGTGTAGAACGCAAGGTGACGTGTAGATGTCTTCACCGTCTCGTCTTAGCAATGCGTTGGAAACACTCGCCTTTTCGTGCAAGCGTTGCATGGTTAGCGCAGCGTGATAAGCGCTATGGTCCTAAAATTTACTTATGTATGCCTTTTCTAGTAGAAGACGCACATGCAGAATATATACGGGTTGTTATGGTGCCCCAGGCATGCGCAATATTTGCTTTTTAATTGACGATTGCACAAGTATGAACGTTAAACCTTGAGCAATATTGGTGGGCACTACGGATGGAGTCGGCTGTTTCAAGTACCCAGTGCCGTTAAGAGCGGACAAACAGACAGTTGTACAGACAGACAGACAGACAGACAGAACCAAAATTTTTTGTCAAAGGTGCACAAGAAAGACTATCGTCTTAAAAAACATTTTCGCATTCAGTGTAAAATAACATATCAAGGGAACCTTCTCCGACATCCAGTGCCCACGACACCGCAATGACCGACGCAGCGTTTGCTCCAGTAACGTTGACCCGATTGGCTTCGCGACTCTTCACTACTGGTGTGACGTAACCCACGGAGTGCATTTGGAAAAGTATGACACTGGTGCGCTATCATCACTGAATGCAAAAAGAGCCGATGGTGTGTTGATGTCCCCCAAAACACTGGAAATGAACTATATGCTTGCTTCAGACGCCAATGCGAATTGAACAGTGAATACGTGGAGCACTGGGAACAAGGTGCTACGTTCTTATTCAACGAAGGACGGAGGCAAGGCGAAAGAACCGTAATAGTTGATGCCGATCCAGACTCTCACCTCGGTAGCGTTTACTTTACTGCGAAAATAGCGGGGTTTACCAAGATGCCAGCGTCATGTGCCAATGATGCTTCAAAACGTACCCTTCAACCTGACTTGAATCATCAAGCATGGTTCGCCTTCTACAGCATGCCAAGTTGCCTGTATCCTTTAAACGAGGGCACACACATTCAAAGCATCGTATGGCTGCTCACGTCGGAAACTAGCCGTAACCTCTCAATGAAAAAAATACGACCAAAGCTGCTAATATACAGCTGTAATGTGAAACGCTTTTCTGGGTAGCCTGTAACAGCAGCCTGCCTCGCCTGCACTTCCTGATATTATGGTAGACATTCGTAAGACTACCAAGACCTGGAATAGTCTTCATTGTTTTTGGCAAAAAGCGATTCTCCTAGTTTTCTTTATATTCTAACGTCTGGACGCATGCGGAGAGAGACTGCGCATAATGACTTCGACAAAGTGTTCCCGTCCAGCATAATTAAGATGAAGAATGTTCATGGTCAGGACACTGCCGATGTTGAGGTCATACAGGAAAGCTTCTAATCTCTAATGAACGATGATTGTGTCGTTAAGCTCTGTGAGGTGTTCGACAAGTCTTGACCACTTGCACGTAGGCACGTCGCTGTCGTGCCTCAAACAAGTGGCGGAGATGGTGAAAGATAAAGTCAAAAAGGACCTCTTCCCGTGTTTCGCATAGAAGATTCCTCACGCTGATTGTAATGTAGTCTACATACGGTGAAGTTGGTGACTTTGGAAAAACAGTCAAGCTACACAGCTGTGTTGTAAAAGCACAGCACGTGGCAACAAATGTGCAGTGTCCACGAGCCATGACATTGACTTTGACAGCACCAAGATAATAGAAAAGAATAACAAAACAGGATGACTTTATCTGGCATCCTTCAATATCAGACCGCCGATAATAAGACTAATCTCAACTCGGGCAATCGTGCCTCGACATACGTTCGGTGTTTACTTCACAATGAAGCTCATATAGCGAAAACCTCTCAAAGCCTTTCATTATTTGTGAGCAATTTAATAAGGACCCTGTGGCAGGGCCGAAACGTCATTTTTAATTTTCTTTCAACAAGTGGTGAGTGCTTGCCGTTTCTCGCCATGAATCTTGACAACCAGATCGGTTTCTGTGGAACCCTGGACCACTGTTATCTATTTTCCAGAAGAACTTAGAAAGTGTCCACAAATTTGGACTCCGGGAGTACCACGCACACTAGGTTGATCTGCTTCATCGTACATATGCTTGCAGACAGCTCTTCATTGTCGTAGTTTTTATCACCAACACACGTTATAACTCGTTTCTATTCTTCGAGTGTGTAGATGACCACCTGCCCAGTAAAACATGGAACGCAATCGGTTCACATCTTGTTATTTCGGCACGAAAGGATTAATGGGGATAGACGTGGTAGCAGTAAAATGCACATGTCTTGCACAATTTACGAACCTCGAGTACGAAACCACACCAGAAGTTTTGTGAACGATTGTAGAGCTATGCATCCTAGAATATTGAAGCTTCATATTTCACTTGACCGCTTCGCTTGTGTAAGCTTCCGTTCTTAAGCCCTGGCATGATGGCCCAGAAAGTGGAACCAGGAGTTTTCCTGGAAGCATACTATCTCTCAATTTCGTGGTTTTTTTTGAGGGGTGTGTGAAGGTCTATTGCATGTTCTGATTTATCACTACAGTTCTATACTTGCCCCGGCGATTGATATCTGCTTTTGTTATTCCGTAATCACTGCAGCTTATTTCCAGCCAACGCGGCAACACAGGCGTCTCGCACGAACGTTTCAGCCATTATAATCTGTCCATCGTAATGTACACGTGTCCCAAAGAACTGATTCATGCGAAAGCAACATCATGTGCTTGGGAGCTGCGTTAAGGTCTTAGCAGGTAAGGTGATCTTAGAGACACTTCAATTACTGATACAAATGCAACTGGGCTCACCTTCCCGTTTTGTGATGAACTCTTCACAAACATTCTGCTGTCTCTAATGAGAGCCACGTGTGCATAATTGAGCCAATCACATTGCCTAAAAATGTTAGGTAGCTGATCATTTATTGGGTTGGATCAACTTGAGATCTCCCGCCAAGTCACTTAAGGTAAACCACAGGCATGAAACGGCCACTAACCTTTCTCACTTTTTATGCTCGAAGTACCGACGTACCATGTCGATAGTGTGCTCAATGTAGGCTTCAGAAAAGGCTGCACAAATGGACATTGCTTTCACTGGGAAGACATCTACGAATTTCGTTTTACTTTCATGAGATGTCAATGGGAAATTCGAGCCGTATGGTACAGGAGGACCCTTCATAGCGGTCCTCGACAAAGGCTGATAGGAAAATAGTTCACATGACCGGTATGGCAGAGAGGCGGCTCCACCCAATGACGGGTACCGGAAACTTAAAAGAAAATGGTGTGCTTACGTGATTGCAGGTGTCGCATGACACAACATTGTACCCCGAACTGTATACATATCATAACCGGAAAAGTATTACTACCACTTTTGCAACAGTATTCTCGATGCCTTACAAAGACAACGGTGATTGTGTGCCCTTTTACCGAAGGTTTACCCTTCACACTGTTACTTGCTTTTGTTTTCTTGTTCTCATCATTTTCTTACTTAAGGCCTATTTTTTACTCCAACTGTGCCAATTGTGTTCCTCTGTGATGATCCTTCATTTTCCGTAACATCATTACTATTCATTATTACATTTCCTTGTTTTCATTTGTTAACTGCCTATGTTTGCTTTTCGCGAAATAAGGTTTTTGTTATTTTCAATTTTATATTCTGACAAATGAACAAGCCCTGGCTGTAGAGATCCAGGCTGGGATTGATACAAAAGAAAATAAAGAAATAAAAGTTCCAATACATTCAAAATTTTTTAAAATCTGCAGAGAAACCAAGGTATATAGTTAGAATGAGCACTGTCTCAATTTTTTGAATACCTCCAAATATCTTGGCATTAACTTTATTGAAAATATAAAGTGGAATCTTCACATTGAAACCATTTGCGCTTGGGCATTTAGATGGTCGGGATACTAAAAAACGAACTCTCAAGCCCTCACCAAGGCACTGTATATTAACCGCTTATATACCACTCGTCAGGCCATTATTGAAGTACACCTCAGTGAGGTCATCCTACACTGCACCTGACATAATTGAGCTTGAGGCCATAAAAAAAATCAAATACGTTCGTTTTTTCCGAATATGATCGCAATTTTTCTCCTTCATCTCACGCATGTGCTTTATAGTTAGAGCCACAGGCTTGTCGGCACACGCTGGAGGGTATCACTTTGCTGAATATAGGATTGTACAAGGCTACAGTTTCATTTAGGTTCCTTTGTCTTCACGTCATTTCACTAGGCGTGCCACACGCAAATCACACGATTTAATATATTGTTATTTTTTACTCATTTGTGAATTGATTTACAAATTATTTTTTTTCTCAAGCATTTTCGACATTCGAAACAGTCTAGATGGTTCATCGCGAGAAAAAAACCTCATGAACAGTTTGTGGCAGAAATGCTGAACGACGTATTGTGACACTTTTATTACGCATTTTATGATTGTTGTTCAATTTACTAACTCATGTACCCTCTCCTGCTGCGTTTCATCTACCGCAGCAGCAGTATTTGTAAATGAAGCAAAATAAATAACATGACCATTCGCAATACGTGTGCGCGGTATAAAAAAGATATCATCACCACCAAGAACACGCGGCACGTACGCTGGGCTCGAGCCAAAGGGTACAAGAAGAAGAAGAGAGCGACTGCACCATGGCCGCTCCACAGCTGGACCCGTCTCCGATGTACGATGACGAAACACCCGTTACATCTGGGATGGTGAAGACGCCACCCTCGAAGCTTCATAAATCGTCCCGTGGGGTGAGTTTTCGCGTAATGCTCAACAGGGCTTTAGGTATACGCTGTTCATTCGACCGCGAGAATTGGTTTCCTGATCCTATCGTAGATATCTTCCTCGAGTCTGGTTTTACAATTTAATGTACGCTAGGGAAGGTAGAAAAAAAAAGATCACCGCTGAAGCAAGGCTGCGGCGAAATGAATGACTTCACTTACGGCGCTCTTAATGGCACGAGTGCTTGAGTGTGACGTAGAGAATGACGTAACTGATCGAGCAGCCAATGAAGACTTTTAGCGTTTCTCGTCGCGAATGCTTGTTAGTTTCGCCAAGCCATACACAGCTTTTGCTGTAAAAGGTGTAGCTGGGATAGAAGCGTCAGTTGTCGAAACCAATGTAGACAGCATACTGGCGACTAGGCGGAACTCGTGAACACTTCAAAAACGTACGAAGTATCTGGACGCAGCGGCTTTCACAAAAGAAAGGCTTGAGTACCATGAACTCTAGAACCATAGTCTTGAGCACGCCACTCGTTTTCTGCGAATGCGCAAAACGTTTGAAAACTTACGTATGCACATTACTAGAGACAACCCACTCACCCTAATAAGGCATGTGTACATGAGATCACTTTGATAGCACACGTTATCTCTCTTCAGGACGGCCCAACAAGTTAAGTAGGCCGCCGTTGTGATACGGTGGTTGAGGTGCTCGGCTGCTGTAGCAAAAGTCACGTGTTTGATCACCGCATTTCGGTTAAAGTGAAGTTGTATAGATGCCCTTGTGCTGTACGATGTTAGGATACGTTAAGAACACATGATCAAAGGCTTTGACACTTTTTTCTAGGCGCGCCTTGCAATCATAGCGTGGCATTTGCACGTAAAGCAGTGCTAAGAATATTATTACGACAATATTTATTATCATCATTATTACTAAGTTCGAAGTAATGACATAAAACTTCTCACCTAGTCAGATAGTCGGACAGTGCTATGCCGCCCTTCACTTTTTGTCTAGCACAAGACATGAGGAATTGCCTGTCAAATGCATGGTTATTACAGCAGGTGACGTGAGGAACTGAAATGCATGAGACGTGAGCCACCCTCCTCTGTTTACTCTGTTTCAGCAAAGATCTTCTCAACGCACATATTCCAAGACAAATATAAAGGTATGTGAGCCGAGCATTTTTTAATGAAAAGGGAATTAGCGCTGCAATACGAACTCCAGCTTTAGATGGTGGGAGCAGACCCACATTCATTTTTGTGTTTTCCTGAATCACTTAGTGACGCGAGGTAGCTTGCTCATTCTCGTAGGTGCTGTAGTAACATGTCCATCATACATAATCAAGAGCAAGCGTCGGCAACCTTTTGACGCGGAGTGCCTAGTTCCGTGAAACTGACTGGCCAGGTGCCACACAGAAAATTCTGCAGGAAGGGAAGAGAATTTGCACGCAGCAACGTCTAAATTCGATGAATCAGCACTAATGGTGCAATCGGGCTGAATACCACGCTTATCTTTAGCGAACACCTTATTTTAGGTCAAAACTGCTATGTCGACCTTCAGAGAGGCAATGGCAAGGTGGGAGAGTGACGCCTTGCCGAAGGCTGCAAAACACAGCCACGCTTGCGTCCCATCTGGGTGCCGACTCCCGATCTACACCATGGTTTCCACGCTTCGTCACGGTAACCGCAGGAGTTGTGTACTCGGCTACTTCTCAAATGATGGCGAGTCGACGTTTGTGGAAAGCGTGTGGTAACGGAGAAAGCGTGTGTTATTGTGGTCAATCATTACACGTGAGCCGTGACCACTGTGGCCGTGACCCTCCCGCAGAGGGTGGTTGCCGCCTGCAAGTGCTGGAATGTATGG